>JAPZPB010000149.1:0-82818 GCA_037952635.1 Bryoglossum gracile | reverse complement strand
AATAGGCTAAGGCTCTAGCTTAAAGAGGGGTAGCGGGGCAGCGGGGTAGAGGGGGCAGCGGGGGTAGCGGGGGTAGTGAGGGTAGTGGGAGGGGTGGGGTAGCAGGGCCAGGGGAGCTATTTATAACTTTATAACACTTACTTGCGTTTTCCTATGTTTTGCGTTGCTTTATTAGGGCTTAACCCTTAATATCCACTGGAAATATAGCAGTATAGGATTTAAGCACTAGTATTAGCACTAGATAGACCCGCTAGAGCAGCAATGCTCTAGCCGTCCTACTATAGTCTTTAACTTACACAAGACGTTAAAAGGATAAATCAATCAATTAATTAATTAATCAATAGCTTGAAAAGGGTCCAGCGACGAATCTATCTCTATAGGGCCTAATATAAGGCTTTAAAGAAATCGGACTAGCTAGCTAGAATCGTAAAGAGGTTCTTTAAATAATGCACTTAGTTTTAGGTTATTTTAAAAGAGTTGAAATTTCGGGGGGAAAATATATATATATCTTTAGTTTATTAAAGCTAAACTGCTTATAAGGCTAAACTATCTATAAAGCTAAGAGTTACGTAATTATATATAATTATATAAAGGTAAAAACTAAAGTATAATATTAATACTAATAATATAAAGTAAGAGTTAAAATAATATAATTACTATAATTATAAAAGATTACTAAAATAAATTAAAAAGCAAGTTATAATACAAATAGGTTTCTAAATCTTAGGGAAAAGAAGAGAAAAGAGTATGCTAGTTAACGGCTCTAGTTATCAACTAGTCCACACAAGGTTAGTCACGTGGTGCGGTGGTGTAGGCACCCCGTGACAATAATTATAAATAAAACTAATTAATATCAAGTTATAATATACTCGGGTCTTATTATTTATATATATATAATAAAAATCGTGTATAAACTATTCCTAGCGTTTTTATTTTAATAATTGCATTTATTTATTCTAAAATTATATTAGTTTTCTTAGCAAAGGCGTCCCGAAGCGGTAGCGCCGGGTCCCCGCCTATTACCTTATTTCGGTTTTATACTTATTCGTTCCGGTATTATATTTATCCGTTCCGAGTATCTAATTGTGATCCTTATAATAGCTCACAACACTCAAGGAACTCGAGATTAAGGTATTCGAACTAGAGGAGCCTGAAGTCACATGGCTCATAAGGCCTGCGAATTCTATACCTGTGAGTAGATAACTCGAGGCCATGGGACTCGGGGGTATCAAGCTTGAGATCCCAGGCCTGTGAATCCTATAAGGTCAAGAAGGCCCGATGCGTAGCTTGAGGCCATGGAGTTCATTAGCTTGAGGATACTGAGCTTAGAGATGTCAAGCTTGCAGGGCTCGAGCCGACAGAGCTCGAGATCACAGTGTAACCCGAGACCACGGGGATCACTGGGCTCGGGGTTATGGCACTTGAACTTATGGCCGTACTTGAAGTAATAGCCGTGCTTGATACAATGACTGGACTTGGAGGAAAAACAGGAGTACCAGAATGTAGCACGCTAAAACTTGGACTCGTAACGGTACTTGGTGGAATGGTTTTTGGAATCGTGACAGGTGCCTAACTTGTAGCGATATTTGTACAGCACCAATAGACACAGTTAAGGGAATTGCTGCTGCGATGGGATACGTAGAGCTGGGGCTGGAGGTCAGCGTGCTGAACGGTTGCATATTCGTAAATGCTGCATTCGAAAACACCAAGCTGGAGCTGGAGCTGGAGCTGAGGATGCTGTTGGGAGAGACAATCAAGCTTGGGGCGGGGGTTGCGCCGCATGTGATTGTAGCGCTGAGACCGACGACGGTATCAGTAGCTACAGCAGTACTGGT
Source organism: Bryoglossum gracile (assembly GCA_037952635.1). Lineage (NCBI taxonomy): Eukaryota > Fungi > Ascomycota > Leotiomycetes > Helotiales > Bryoglossaceae > Bryoglossum > Bryoglossum gracile. Next base: position 80,983 of record JAPZPB010000149.1, on the reverse strand, counting down.
GATCTCCGGAAATTTAGTGCTCTACATGTACTGTACAGAGATGAGGTCGGGGGCAAGGGACAGAATGGCACATTGGTTGTGTTGGTGTCGATGGTAACCGCCGCAAGGCCAAAAACTCCGCCATTGCGGATAGCAGCCGTGTCGAGCGTCACAGATACGGCTGCTACGCTGTTGTATGCAACTGTTGCACGCACCAATAAGATAAGAGCTGAGGTGACTTGAGCAGCTATGAGCATCGAGCCCGTATAGATCCCAGGAGGAAATCCAGTAATTGATGTGCCGCCGGCTCCAATATATCTATTTACCATTGTCGGACAAGTTGCTAGTGGTGGAACTTCTACTAAGCGCTCCGAAAGTTTCTGCTGCCCCAAGATCTATCTACCGGCGGACCATTCTGTTAGTCCTGCTAGTATTTGAAGATGGACGGAAAGAAGCTAGAGGCCCAAACCTGAACACTAACTCAAAGCTACATATATCCGCACATACAAAATCGACGAGTGTCATGCATTGTATGCTGTCATGCACGAAAGAATTGAGGACTTGGGGATCTCCTTTGCTCTAGCTTACTTGGGGATCAACGACGGACAAGACGCGACCATGCAAGTCCCAAAGACTTTGAGAATGAGCGTATGTCATGAAGATACTTGGTCTCGGAATGAGGCTCGCGATGCTGGAAAACTGTAGCTCAACTGACCACCATTGCGAGCCTCGATCAAAATTTATAGTACAACCAGGCGACAGATCAGCGACGAGACTTTGCGTCGCGTATGCAGAAAACTTTCGATATTATTAATCTTTCCATACTATCTCGTAGCTACCAATAAAATGTCCTTTCCGAATAGCGCCAGTAATCACAAATACCGTCCCCAAAAATATCACTATCGTTACACCCCGCAAATCCGCTCTGGTAAACGGACTTTCATAAGTACTCCGACGATAACATGCAGACAAAATCGTCCACTACAACTGTCCAGAGAGCAGAGCCTCGGTAGCTATCTCAAATCAGTTATGGAATCCGGGCTCCGGAGAAGGAAACTCACCTGAGTTAATGTATGCTCTCCTAGCATCGAGCGGGACACCAAATCGCTTTTCAAGATCGAGCTTGATGCTCTTTTTCGTAACAGTCATCAGATCCGCACTCTTCAGGATCTCTCTAATATCTGCCAAAATAGCATCGTCGCTTGGTAATCCGGCGAGATTGGAAAGCTCAAGCTCTTGTTGACCAAAGTACCCGCTGCCGCCAAATTGACTCTGGCGAGGGTCCATGAGTCCGCCGTCAGAGTGGGTAATGGACAGCCGAGAATTGTACATGTTGGCATTCTTAGCATCGTACGGATAGAGGCCACCACCAACTTGCGACATTGGGCGAGAAGGTGGGTAGTTGTATTCCGAGGCCGCCACCGGGTGCTTGGTGCCATATGAATAGCCCGAGACCTCGGATCGGTCATCACGGTTTGTCTGGGCCTCCCAGAGCTCAGCTTGGTACTCTTCCCACTTCTTGTGTGGAATTGATGCAGGGTCGAATTTGCCCTCGTCCGTAATAACAATCTTGCGTCCCTTTTCTCCAGTGACGACGCGGGTATTACCCCACGAGAAATCATCCATGTGCCAGAAACTGTACAGCGGCAATCCGAATGAGAAGACTGGGATGGCAAGAATATACAATAACATCCAACCAATCATCTCCCACTTTCGATGCAGGATGAAGATGATAGCTTGCAGACCATAAATAGCGCCGAGGAGAACAAAGGCAGTAATAGGAATGACAGTAGTATGCTGAATTACCAAGACAATCAAGTAAGTAAGATAGGCGAGGGTGACGGGCTGAACGAGAGTAGAGAGCAAGTCAATGAAAACGATGAAGCGCATACTGAAGCAGCAGAAGCCGCAAAGTTGTGACATGGGCATGAGCTCGATGAGATTGTGTACCGTTGAGTTGATCCAGCGACGACGTTGAGACATGAAGACGGTCCAGGAGTCGGGGGCGATGGTCCAAGCGTGGGCGGTGTTGATATACTTCGTCTTGTACTTGGAGTGATGCTTGAGGAGTAATGTGGTCAAGTAACGATCCTCACCCAAGTGAAGCAAGTTCTTCATGTGAAGCGTATCGACTCGGATTTCGGCATATGCTTCTACAACCTCGCGACTGACGAACAATGGTTTCCCAGACTCGGCGGCTCGGATACGGTACATGGTGAAACAACCAGGTAAACAAGTGACACTACCAAACAAACTTTCGAAGGCCTTTGCGAGGTTGTGAGAGATGTAGTACTCGTAGACTTGGATCATGGTAATGAATGAGGACTTGGAGTTGGACAAGGCTGTCTCGCCGCAGACCCCGATGAGTCTGGTATCGTCCATGAATGCCGAGATGAAACGGGAAGCCGAGTCCGCAGCGATGACCGTGTCGGCATCGATTTGCAACATGAATTCGTAGAATGTTGGGTTGACACCGATAATGTTGCGAATTTGATGATACATCTCTAGTTCCAGGGGGCTCATTGCCGCGTTGTAGTGTACTCTGTTCAGGAATCGCATCATAACCATCTGAGAATCACGCTTTCCTCTGTTTCCGGGACGTGAAACTTCGGAAGGCTTGCCAATTTTCACAATGACCATGAAGGGAACAATGTGGCCTTGGACTTCGTAAAGGCCGGAGTAAACTTTGCCCATGTTGTGTTGCTTCATACCCTCACCGAGAGACTCGAAGCTCAGGGGTTCAGGATCAACGGTGTCGGCAACTCCAAGAATGTCGAGAACGATACGCGGGGTCGGCCTGTCGTTTCCCTGTCCGATAATCATACCATCGCAAATGATGACCAAGAGTTTGCGCTTATCATCATACTTCATTCTTGCGGCTGAGTCAATGGCACGACGGAGGGAGTCTTCGTCTTCTGTGTAAGCAGGCACTTGACAAATGACAAACTTGTCAAGGTTCTCTGGGACGTTCTTGGCACCGAATTGAAGAGCAGCGAAGAACTTGAAACCGATGACAGAGCAAAGAATGATAGAGATGGCCAGGATCAGGTACTCAGCGAATTGACACTTGACTGAGTTTCGGGTATCGACGTTTCCTACATAGAACAAATTGTCAAGACACAGTTGCATGCGAGTCCGCATAGTGTCATCGATAGCCAGGGCATTCCAGTAGTTGGTTACATCGCCGCCGGATTTCTGTTGGAAAAGGTCGACAACTAATTGATCCATGAAGTCGGTGCTGACATCTGTGGGAGCATCTTGGCCGGTGGATGCAACGACTCTGCGACCTCCCTGAACGTATTTCGTCAGATCATAGACTCGGCCGTTCAGAATGGCGATAGACTCCTGTTTGCTCGCTAAAGTACTGACATACTTGGGGGTGTATCCGATGTTACCCTTCTTGTAGCTTGATCGGAGCATGAGCATCTGTTCATAGAACCAATCAGGCCGACTATCGTTTGTGAAGGCTCTGAAATCATGGTACTTGTAGTTGGTATCGGTCGAACTGATGACAGAAGCAGAGCCAGTGGTGTTGGTGGAAGTATAATCTAGCTGAACAGTATCGTCAATGGTTCCGTTCACGCCTTGACAAAGTGCCGAGACTTGTACCGGGAAGAGGGTGGTTGCATCCAATCCAGCATATGCGAGAATTGACTTTTGAGGAATGATATTGGGATAATGATTGGGCGCAAAGCTCCCGAGGTCGAAGACTTGGCCACGAATTGCAACATAGGCCGCAGCACCGCCTTTGCCGTTGTGAGAAGTCAGCTCAGCAGCACTGAAGACATTTTGTTTTGGACAAATGAGCATGGGGAAGACGACCATGAAGAATGCAACGAAAAGACAAGATAGCCAGATCATCATGTTGATCGCAAGCTTTTCCCTCCAGGCCATTCGAACATCTTTGCGGGGCATTCTCCCAATCCATCTGATCAGAAAATCTGGGATGAGCCAAGTCATCAAGTAGACGACAGCAACCCATCTCTTTCGACTGCCACTTGTCTTGACCTCCTCGACTTCAACCATCGTCTTCTCATTACCCTTCTCGGCCATTTGTTCTCGAGTGTCGAGATTGCGGAACATGTCGCCCTGGCCCAAAGCAGACGCACCGGCCTCTGATCGAGAGTCGATGTCGTTGCTACCAAAGTAACCCGACTTTTTGCCCTCACCATAGATGTAGGCCCCGGGGGAAGGAGTAAGTCCTGAAGGCGAACCAAGAAGGCGTTCTTTGGAAGCCCCATAGGCCCCGTGAACATCACCAGGCGTGAGGCCATCGGCGCCATCTTCAGATTGTGTTGGATAGCGGCCTGCAGTGAAGCCTCGCTCGCCGAGTCTCGCAATCTCTGCCCAGCATCTCTCACTCAAGAAAACCCCCGTGCTTCCGATACTTGCCTCATTTCCTGGCCACCTCTTCTCATCAACGACCATCTCAGCCTTTTCCCTCTCACTGCCAACAAGTATCGTCTCCGCTTCCGCCAAGCCGAGGAACTCGCCAAAAGGTAAGAAGAGACTGAAATCTGCATTGCGCAAGCGCTGACTGATCTCGGCGATGCCGAATGTCTGGATTTGCGTCCGGACACACTTACTGTCAAACTGATTGGCGATGCGGCGGTCGTTAGGCTTCAGACAGAAGACGAAGTAAGGATTCGTGTTAGGCGCGGTCAGTGATTTGGTGATGTTATCGAGGGACGACAAAAATTGAGCCGCAGCTCCTTGGTCGAGATTTCGGCCTCTGCGTACTTTCGTCTCATCTCCCGTGTCCGTGACATCCTCGACAGATTCGTCCGCGGGCAGTCTGGTCGAACCAAACCGGGCAGGTCTGTCACCCTTCTTTCGCATCACGCTCGGTTTCCGAAGAGGCTTTGAGCTGACTTGAGCTTGCATAATGGTGGATTTTTCTTGTGGATGGACCGTAGTTTGCAAAGCCTCTTGTCCGAACAATTGACCAACGAAATCGCTCTTGGTAGAGGCAATCAGGTTCATCAGATCTCCAGAGATGACTTCACCATTCTCCTCCACAAGGCCAGCAATCTGGTAATCGACCTCGCCTGCAAAGTGCTTCACGGAGAAAGAAGCAGCAGTGTTGTGAGTAGCAAAGTTGCTGCCGGGGAGCTTTGCAGTTGCACTCGAGACTGAGATGGCAGGATTCTTGCCTTCGAATCGCTTTCGTAAGCTCTCGAGTAGCTGCATATCAGTCTTGTTCCGCTTCGTCTGGTCATCCAAGATGCTCAAGAGGCCATTTCCTGGCTTGAGAAGGCCCTTGACAGCGTCTGAGTTGTCGAAATAACTGGTAGCTGCCACACTAACTTCCTCGCTCTCCAGAATCTCGGCCTTGGCCTCGAAGAAGCTCTGCAGCGTAAAGTTGTACAGTGATTCTGTGGCCGAGTTGTTTAGCAGTTGGTCCAAGGTCGAGTCCGTGGAGGGTTGCTGCGCGAATCCGGGGAAGTCAATAATTGAGATGGTGTTTGCAACGGTATCCTCGACGGCACATACACGCTGATTGATGCTTTCAACCACATAAGCTACGAGAAGAGAGTACAAGGTTCGGGCAAGTTCGTCAGCATTGTTCCGGGCGCCCTTCGGGTCAAGCATGACCGTGACGCGCTCCCGTTGCAGGATCTTGGTTTTGTAACCAAGAGTGGTCTGAAGATCCTGAGCGCCCACTCCAAGGAATGCTGCAATGATGCTCAGAACCTCCTTGTTCTTGACAGCCGTAACACTCTGAGCGCCTTCGTGGGAGTAGCCGCCGCTGTCGTCTCCAGTCGCTGTAGTATCCTCACTGGTACCAAATTCAAGTTGTCCGATGTGAAGAATACTTGCCAAAACCTGGCAAATCTCAGCAATCTCACTGCGGGGGAACTCCAACTTCCTCAGGGCGGTCTTGAAAAGCTGGAAACCTTCGGCATCGTTGATTCCAACCTTGAGCTGCGTAGGGTGACCAAGATATCTCCATCTCTTCTGCTGAGAGCTGCTAGATGCGGCCTGAGTTGGGTGGTGGACTGCAGCAGAAAGACTTCCAAGCGAGTCGAGTCCCAGGTGGGATTTCTCCGCAGCACTTGTGCCGGCTAACAAATAGTAGAGAACGTGGAAACTGCGCTCGCCTGTGGGTACTGATGCCACCCGACTACGCTCCAACCTGTGATCCAATAACTTTCCACCGATAAGTGTAGGGTTTACTGTTGATGCGGTGTCATACTGAAGTTCGAAGAAGAGACCGGATTTGGAGGCGGTTGGGGTAGTTGCGGTTTTCGTAGTCGTCAAGGTGTCGAATACATAGGCGGCAAGAGATAATTTGGTAGAGAGGGGAGTAGATGATTTTGCGAGGAGAGCTGACAGGAGGTGAGACCGAACAGTCGTCTTGCCGGAACCCGACTCGCCGCTGGCAACAATTAGTCCCCATTCCAATCCGACAGCCACTGCAATTGAAACGGCAGGCCGACTCACAGAAATACAACGACTTGATTTTCAGAACGAGCACCAAGTCTCGTCCAGGCTTTCTCGGCCAGATCCTCAGCACCACCCATGGCACTGCCCACTTTCCCCCCATCTGGACCCTTGGACGACGAAGAATAAGTATTGAGGCATATTAAAGCGTGTGAGGAGAGCTGTGCAGTCGGCAAGGAGACATGGAATCGGCTTGCAAGGTGTGCAGTGAGGTGTGTATCTGATTGCAAATGTGCTGGAAGGGCAGGTAGTGAGGGCTGTGAGTGAGCCCCGCCGGCTTGGTTGTTCAAAGCCATTTTGCAGGTTTGGGTCGAAACCCGGGCAGGAATATGCCTGGAGCTGAATCCTCCGCTAGTTATGTCGAGATGTTAGATGACGATACGGGGTATGTCTTGTTGGCAAGCTGTAGCAGAGGCTTGTTTGCTTGTCCTCTCTCTGGGTTGCGAGGTGTTGGGGTTTCGCACCTGCAGTCGGGTCGGGTTTGAAATGAATGGGTCGAGGTAACTGGAGGGGATGGAGTTGCAGTTGGAGTTGCAGCTGCAGTGAAAAACCGAAGAAACCGAACTACAGTAGAACCAGAAACCAGAGGACTGAATGAATCCTTCTGATTCTTCCCTTCACGATCAACTGAAAGCGAGTGTGAATAGGAAATAAGCGAGTGGATTGTTGAATGTAGCAAAGTAAAGTAAAGCGAAGCAAAGCAAAGCAATGCAAGAAGAAAGTGTGCGGTAGAAGGTCGACGTGGAAGAGGAGGGGGAGGAGAGGATAGATGGATTAGATGGTGGTGGTGTTGAGAAATGTCAAGTGCATAAACAAGACAAAAATAAAATAGGCCACCAGAGTCTCCCTGGCGTGTTTCCGTGAGTGTGTTTATGCACCCTTTTCCTCGACAGTTCGCCGTACAGCACATAATAACACTTCTCGTCAAGTCGGTAACCGTACGTGCAACACGTGTGAGACTTGCTTTAGTCATCATATACTTCGTACTGCAGTCTATTTCGGGACATCGTTTTCAGGGGCAAAGTCGGGACTCGGGGCGCAGCGAAAGAGGACACCAGCGAACAGACTTGGCAGCATTATCCAGGAATTTATTCTTCTTCAGACTAGATCCCAACAGGATTCTTTCCTTGCCTTGCCACAATGCATGCCACAATCACAATGCAGTACTGTACAGTACAATCCTGCAACCTGTTCTTGTTGTCGTCTGTGTCTCCAAGAAACCTGCTTTTCTATTCAATCTTTTCAAGACAAGAGGATTTCCTGAGGCATGAGTGATGACTGGTGGAGCAACTGGGTTGTGTTAGTTGTGTTGAATGTTCGTGTCGACCATGTCTGGTACAGTCCTATATGAAGAAAAAGAAGCACCACCAGTGGAGTTGGCCGAAAGAACCTTGCGAAGTTACAGTACAGTATGTACAGCGTACAGTTCAGTACAGTACAGTAGCTGACCGCAGCCCCAAAATAACTCCGGCATACGAAGTCCTCGCCGCTTTGCAGCTTGATTTGCCATGTCAGTGCTGAGAGGCAGAAAAAGGCAGAAAGGCGAAAAGGTGGCGAGCTGGCAGGGAAGTATCCACTTTATTGTAAAAGCAGCCGGACGCTAAGCTCGTATCTGGCGATCGTCCACTTCAAAGAAATGCGGCTTCGACTGGAAGGGACTCCGGAGCGATGATCCATTGGTTAGATGGCTTTTATGTTACTGTAACAGCTCCCGAAAACTCCTGAAAACTTCGAATTTGTTGTTCAGGGGTCGCACTTCACCTATGGCTGCTCTGGTCTCCCATAATGTACGATGTGGAGGTGGCGCGATCGTTGTGCTGTTGATGGTAGGTGCGTGCGTGCGTGCTCCGTTCTCCGTTCTCCCCTTCACCCTTGATCCTCTCTCTTCTCTCCATCTCCATCTCCATCTCCCATCTCCCATCTCTTGCTCCATCTTCATACCGCCTCATTCGTTTTGACGGTCCTTCTCTCTCCTCTCTTGGCATCCTCGTTTCTACCTACTACTGTACCTATTCTAATACTCTCTCGTTCTTGATCTCACAATTTACTCTCACTGCTTGTCTTGCCGCGTCCGCTTCCTGCAAGTTGTTGCCCAGCGACCCCCCACCCCCTCAAAGCATAACACTCGCTCTAACCTCTCCTCACCCCTCGACCTCCACCAGTCTTGGTTGCGTTCTCCCATAATCGAATCGGACGAATAGAAAAGAAAAAGAAAAAGAAGAAAAAGGAAAGACTCGACTAAATTTACCACTTGGTTTAGTGGGTACAGAATATCAACAAAAGCTTTGCATGCCCAAGGGCAGCAGGAAGCAATCCCTCCCCTCGTCCCATACATGATGGCGGGCAATAATCGAATGTCGATGTACTCGATTGCATCTTCAGCTCCTGGGGTATCTCGAAATATCAACTCTGCTGCTCAGCAATCGTCCCAAGTCTCGACGACAACTCTCCTGAATGCCGTCCACAACATATATACTTCGGGCCAGCCCTACAAATTGGATGCAAGCACTAGCTTGGTTGTGAACAACTGGTTGATTGCCTCCCAACCTGATCAGAATGGAAACATTGGTGGTACAGTTGACCCAGCTCTTTCTGCGAGAGCTTGGGAACATGCGAGGCGCCGTGCGGAGGATGGTTGCATTGTATTAGGGTATGCAAACTCGACCCTTCCCTTTTCTTTTGAGTTATTCTAATTGCGTCTTAGATCTCTCCACGAATCCACGCCGCCTGTCATGGCTCCATTCCTCGCAACACTTCCATTGTCCATTCCACCCGCACTGTACACTGCACTAGACGCTCTTCGACCATTCATTCATTCGGTAACCCCGCAAAACCACTCTACCCCTCGACAGTCTGCTCTAGGTGTTACCTTGACTCTTACACTTTCGGGGAATCTGACAGCGGCCAAATTGGCCTTGTCAGAAGGTGGAATTGACACAGCCAAGGGATTACTCAACCTTCCAGCGGAGTCAGGCTACCGGGCATTCGACGTTTTCTACTACCTCCTGACATCTGCTTCAACACCCGCAGAGCGAGAGTTCTTAGGTCTGAAACGCGCCTCCAGCTACGCTCTGTTGGCCAAATCTAGCACCTATGACCCACCTTCATACCTCCCCACGGCGGACGACGCAGCTGCAGCGGACGATTTCCGGACCGCTTTGAAGGCAATTGGAATCAAGGGAGCCGCCCACCGGAACCTGATCTCGATTTTGGCTGGACTGCTCAAGCTTGGTGATACTCTGAGCTTCGAAATTGACGAAGATGCCTTGGAAGAGGTCTGTGAAGATGTTGGAGGCTTACTTGGTCTTGAGCCGGACGTGTTGGCCCACCAGTGTACAACAACTGAACGTGAAACCTTGATTGGTGGACTCTATGAAGCTTTGGTCGATTGGGTTATTCTCAAGGCCAACGAGGCTATTGCAAGTGAAATGCTCCGAGCTAAGGATGTCGAATCGTCGAGCGAGGGTGGACCAGGGGCAAGGACGCCAAACACTGAGGAGGGTAATGAAGATACTGTCTGCATCACTATTTTGGAAATCCCTAATCCGACTCTCGGGAAAGCGGCAGCCATGCGTGGTGTATTTGACGATACACAGGGCATCAACGCCGAGATGAAGGAAGACGGAGTTGAGGTTGTTACTGCAGGATCTTCAGTCTTGAGAGAGATGCAAAATGCAGTTGCCGAGGTTGCTCCTGATCTTGGGATCATGACGGGTCCCACAGGACGGGAACGCGAACATGAGCGTGACCGACGCGAAACTGTATTAGAGAAGGTCGGCCGAGCGGGTGAAGATGAAGGCTTTTTGAAGAAACTTCTCTTCCCCGTAGAGGGCCAAGGCGTTGCCCTGGGGCGTGAGGGCCGGCTGGACCTCCCGTCTGTCCTTGGAAGTTCCAGAGTTTGGTATCATCTCTCGCTCCATCCCACGGACGAGTCTCCTGCCAGCTTGGCTGCTTTGCCAGCGATGACCTCTGCTTGGTCTGCTGGCACTGTCTCCCGTCAACTGCGCTCATGGCGTCTACCCGAATGGGCAAACCGAAGAAACAAAAACCTTGACTTCACCTCTGACTTCGACCATGAAGAGTTTTGCCAAAGATACGCTCCTCTCGGATGCAAAGATGGCAGAGATGGCATCGAAAGCTGGATCATGGAGCGTGGATGGAGCAATGGTGAAGTTGTTATTGGCACCGAACGTATTTGGATGCGTGAAAGTGCTTGGTGGGAAGCTGAAGGCATGCTGGACCTCAAGCCTTCAGATGACCAGGGTTTCGCTCCAATGGGTAACATTTTCGGTGTCGATGGAGAACCCATGGAAACTGGATTTTCAGCAGGCCCAACGAACACCAGTGGTTTTTTTGCTCCAATGAATGATTTGACACCCCACGGAAGCCGAGATCAGCTCATTCAACACTCACAACAGCCATCAGTAACACCCCGCAGTGCTCTCGGTGCTCGCTCAATTGCTCCCACGACAAGAAACATCAGTGCTGGTGATTACGGTCTAGGCTTCAAGGGCGATGATATGAAGGGTCAAGTGTACTACAACAATGAGATGGGCGAGTTTGTGAACAACATGGATCCTGAAATAGCGGATCCTAAGACCATCACTACCTCGAAAATGAGCACTAGCCGCCGTGTTTGGGTAACCATCGTCTGGTCTCTAACTTTCTGGATTCCGTCATTCCTTCTTAGATACATTGGACGCATGAAGCGTCCTGATGTTCGGATGGCGTGGCGAGAGAAGCTTGTTTTGGTCTGGTTCATCTTACTTCTCAACGGTGTCGTTATTTTCTGGATTATTGAATTTGGTAAACTCCTTTGTCCAAACTCCGACAAGGCATGGGATGCAACCGAGATTAGCACTCATCAAGGTACGGCTGATTTCTGGGTCAGTATTCACGGCAAGGTTTACGATATCTCGAAATTCTGGAAGCTCCAGCACAGCGACACAGTCATTGAGACTACTACCGACTATATGCAACCATTCGCTGGACTCAACTTAGATGATTACTTCATGCCACCTCTTACCGTTGCTTGCCCAGGTCTGGTTACAGACGACACTCTTGTTCTCCAGACAAATAACACTGTGCTGTACCCCGAAGGTGTTCACGCCTCCGGTTCTCTCTACCCATACACTACCAGCAAGTTGCACGATATCAACTGGTATGGAACTTACTTCTTGCCGCGAATTCAGGAGTATTACCATGGAGACCTGGTCACCAAGAAGAGTACTGTCAACAGCCAAGGTCAGGACGAGAATCACTACTGGTTCATTATAAACGGGAGGATCTACGATTTGACAAATTACTACTACACCTTGCATCTCGAGGGCAATCTTGCTTCATACGTATTCATCGATAGTACCATCTCGGCGATGATCAAGGAGAATCCCGGACTCGATATCACCACCACCTGGGAGAAGAACTATGCCAATTCAAATGCCAGTCAACAAGTTGTCATTGAGAATACTTTGAACTGCTTCAACAATATGTTCTATGTCGGCATTCCTGATTTCAGAGATTCTGTTCAATGCCAGATCAACAACTACATTCTGCTCGCATTCACAATTGTGTTGTGCTGTGTCATTTTGATCAAATTCTTGGCTGCTCTGCAATTCGGATCCAAACGTCGTCCATCACCCCAGGATAAATTTGTTATCTGTCAAGTCCCTGCCTATACGGAGGGTGAAGACTCTCTCCGGAAAGCACTTGATTCCTTGACTGCTCTTCAATACGATAATAAGAGAAAGCTCATCTGTGTTATCTGTGACGGAATGATCGTTGGAGGTGGTAACGATAGACCCACTCCCAAGATTGTCTTGGATATCCTTGGTGTCGACCCCAAGATGGATCCTCCGGCATTGCCTTTCAGATCTGTCGGAGAAAGCAACGAACAGTTGAATTACGGAAAAGTCTACTCTGGCTTGTACGAATATGAAGGAAATGTTGTCCCATACATTGTCGTCGTCAAGGTCGGAAAGGAGTCCGAACAGTCAAAGACCAAGCCTGGTAATCGTGGAAAACGTGACTCTCAGATCTTGCTCATGAGCTTCCTCAATCGTGTTCATCACCGCTCCCCCATGTCCCCTCTCGAGTTGGAAATGTTCCACCAAATAAACAACATCATTGGTGTTGATCCCGAACTTTACGAGTACCTCCTCATGGTCGATGCTGATACCAGTGTGAGAGAAGATTCCTTGAACCGCCTTGTTGCTGCATGCGCCAACAATGCTAAGATTGCCGGTATTTGTGGTGAAACTAGCCTCGAGAACGAGGAGAGATCCTGGTGGACTATGATTCAAGTTTACGAGTACTTCATCTCCCATCACTTGGCAAAGGCCTTTGAGTCGCTCTTCGGCAGCGTTACTTGTTTGCCCGGCTGGCAAGTTGAACCGATCACTCCGCTTCTAGCTCATGCTGACATCGAACTCCAGTTTCTCTATGTACCGTCTCAGAACAGCTGACAAGGGCAAGCCCCTGATCATCTCAGACGCGGTTATCCACGAGTACAGCGATTGCAATGTTGACACCCTGCACAAGAAGAACCTCCTCTCTCTTGGTGAAGATCGTTACCTCACAACACTAATGACCAAGCATTTCCCATTCATGTCATACAAATTCATTCCCGATGCGTACGCCAGTACCGCCGCCCCTGAGACATGGAGCGTTCTACTCTCCCAGCGAAGGAGATGGATCAATTCTACTATTCATAATTTGGCAGAATTGGTTTGGCTCAAGGAAATGTGTGGGTTCTGTTGCTTCTCCATGAGATTCATCGTCTTTATTGATCTCTTCGGCACCGTCATCTTACCCGCTACTTGTGGATATCTTGGATACCTCGTCTACAAGGTCGCCACTCACTCTGGCCAATTCCCCTTGATTTCCATTATCATGATTGCCGCCGTTTACGGTCTCCAGGCACTCATCTTCATTCTCAAACGACAATGGCAACACATCGGATGGATGATCATCTATATCCTGGCTTTCCCTATCTACTCCTTCGTTCTCCCGGTTTACTCCTTCTGGAACCAAGACAATTTCTCTTGGGGTAACACTCGTATTGTCATTGGTGAGAAGGGTTCTAAGCAAGTTATTGCGGTTGATGACGAAGGCTTCGACCCCCGAAGCATTCCTCTGCAACGTTGGGACGACTATGCTCTCGCAAATAACTTGCCTGGTCGTCGTGGTGTTCCCGTTGAGAAGGTGTATGATGGGTATGACGACAATTACGAGATGGATGATATGAAGTCTATGTACTCGTCTGTTAAGCCAGCCTCCACCATCCTTACCGGATTCCAGCAACGAGGACAACCATACATGCCCCCCCAATCTCCAGCATTTGGTAACCACGCACCTCGCCAATCGGTCTACAACACACCATACGCTGACCAACCTGCCGCTCGCCACCAGTCAGTGATGTCTCTCGGTGGTGGTCTCAATGACACGGTTGCGTCCCCTTACCAGGACTACCCACCAACACAATCCCAACGTCCAAGCATGGTCATGATGCCCTCATCCAACGACCTCCTGAGCGGCTCGCCATCCCCCATGCATATGTCCCGCAGTTCAATTGGCTTCACCGGCGGAGCACGCACTCCCATGGGTGCTGAAGCCACAACCCGACCCCAATCAACGTTCGATTTCCAGCGCGGAAACGCAGGACCCGATGACATGATGATTGTAGAAGCGATTCAAAGCTGTCTCCGCGAAGTCGACCTCGACAACGTGACAAAGAAGCAAGTTCGAGCCCTAGTCGAGCAGAGACTGCAAACCGAGTTAGTGGGAGAGAGGAGGACGTTCTTGGACAGGATGATTGATTCAGAGCTGGCCAACATGTAAAAAGTATCGTTTGTTATTTATTCGGCATATGATGATAAGATGGATAGTCAGGGTTGAATGTGGCGCTTTGGTGTTTTCTGTTTTCTGTTCTCTTGTTTATTATAGGTTGGGGATTTGGGGATTTAGATGTTATTTATTAGCAGCATAATTACGTACAACAGTAAAGTACAATCATTTAAATACATAGCAGTTCACCGCCAATCAGGTCCTCCATTATTTGTGTGACAAAATAGAACCAAACAAGCCGAGACTTCAACCTACCCAGGAATGATGCCATGCCAAATTTCCTCAAAAATGCTACTATCTACTCGCCTTTTCCGTCTCGACAGACCTATTGTTTGTATCAACCGCGTTTTCTCTACAGTCCACTCGGCCTCCCACCACCATCTCCTCACCCCTACTCTCTTCACACAGCAGCCTTCTTCCTCTCATCTGTAGCATCCATCCTCACCCTCCTCTCTTCCCTCCACCCCGGACCCCACTTCGACTCCACCCACAACATCGGCGTAGCAGCTATACACACTAACGCAATAAACGTAAAGCACCACCCCCTTCCCATATGATCAATCATAATAGTAATAATCCCCGTCCCCCCAGCCCCAACAAAACACCTCACAAGATTATTCGCCGCTGCCGCTGTACTCGGACTCTTAGGATATAGATCCACAACTAGGGCACTCAGAATATTAAACACGCCGTTAACACAGAGCCCTATGAAAAATTGGAGGATGAGAGGTGCAGCCAAATTGGCGTTTCGTTCAAGAATCCAGCCGTAGCAGAGGACACAGGAGAGGCCGAAACACAGGAGGGGCCAGATAGGTTCCAGGCGGGCGCGTTCGATGGGGAAGTGTCGCAGGTCGTCACCGTATTTGCGGTCGATGGTGAAATTAACTTCGGCGGCGATGCGGCGGTAGTTGGCGTCGAGTATGCGGCCGTTGATGTGTGTTGTGATGGAGGGGAGAGAGAACTAGTATTTTAGTGATGGGGTAGCGAGTGCTAGTGAAATAGATGGAAGTAAAGAGTGAATCCCTTACCCAATCTGAAGATCGTTGAAGTGATAGATCTCTTGGAACAACTGTGGTATCGAAGCCATAATGTCGTAGAATTCGGTATATATCAGTGAGTTATAAAGCAAAACCACAGCCATATCCTTCTCCAAGATGATATACACAGTCTTCAGAGGATTCGGCCAACGCAACTTCCGACCTCTCGCCAGTTCCTCCTGTGCCAGACGCCATCCTTCAGCAGTCTCGGGTCTAGAGAGGCCATTTCCAGACCTCTCCTGTCTTCGGAGCTGCCACACCACTCCAGTACCGTCATATTCCAGCCCTGTGGTGGAACAGACCCATTTCCCACCACGTTACGGCCTGCCTCGGGAACTGTGAGAATAAATGGAACGAGGAAACATCCAGCAACAATGACCAAGAACCAGAACGTAGACCGCCAGCCTAGGAATTGGGATAGGATGCCACCGATGACTGGGCCAAGCGCGGGGCCCATCATTTTTCCTGCTCCTACAATGCCCATGTAATTACCCCTTTCAGCACTGCTTGAGATGTCGGCCACCACACCAAATCCTAGAGCTATAGCTCCGCTGCTTCCTGTGCTTTGCATGCATCGAAGAATGAACAGAGCAGCGTAACTGTTTTGCAGGGCCAGCCCAATATTTGCACCCAGGTATATCACAAAAGCTGAGATATATGCCGGTCGTCTTCCTGCCATATCTGCCAAATCACCGAAGATTGTTGGTGCCAGTCCTTGGAAAATCATATAACTCGTAAGAGTCAAGTTATGAGAGTCGAAGAGACATTCAGGTCGGCCTGGAGGGGGTTGAGTGCTGGGAAGTATATGTTGGCGGATGTCGGAGAGATCAAGGCTGCCCAGGTGACCATTACAACAATATATATCTTCTTCCATTTTCCAAATGCCGAGTAGACTGGCCCTGTCGTGACAGCTGCCAGTGCTTCGAGGTCCTGAGCTTCATCTTGAACTTGTTGTGTTTCTGAGCAGGATTTGGTTGAAGAGTTGAATTCCTGTACAGGTATTGGATTTGGCTTGGCCAGTTCGTCGAGCATAGCACCTTGGATACTAGCCCCTACTTCCTCAGCCTTCTCTTCACCTACTTGAGGATTACCTTGAGCCATGGCGGAGAAGAGTGATATGATCTAGCATAGCAGAGACTAGATACCGAACGAACCGAGAAAGGCAAAAACATGAGGTCCTGCAACAATGAACAGCACGGTGGGGAGTTGGGAACTGAAGCAACAAGAAGTGGTTACTTACGAAAGGAAGAAGTGAGGATATAACAGGAGAGTAGGGAAACAAAAGTGGCCTCCCACACTGGTAGCGGCGGCGATCCACACTTATTCCCGGCGGTTTAGAACTGCAACACGTCGAGATAGCCTGGAAATGGTGGTCTAGGAGATCCGATCAAGCTCCGAAAAGAGAAGCAGTCCACGTCCACGTCCACGTCCATATCGAAGTCGAAGTCGAGTTCGCAGATAACGTGCCAACACGGGAAAAACGGGCAAGGGAGATAGCTGACAGGTCGCATGGCCTTTTCAGGACCGGAACGAATCAATAGATGTTAACAACTAGTCCCGAAGGACCTGTGAAGGACCGAACGAAAATATATCTATAGGTAAACACAAGAAGTCAAGTTGGGTTGAGATGCGGGATGCATCAGCCAGCAGCCACCAGCAGTCAGCCTTGCCGGTAGCCTGGTACAGTACAGGTAGCGAGGTGAGGAGGTCCAGCAAGAAATGTTGGAAGCTCTCATCAAGCTTGGGCAAAACGCTTTCAACGAGTTGGCACTTCACCCCCGCCCAAACGAAATCAAGAGAAAGATTTTAATTATCCGAACTTTGCGCTTTCATCTGCTATCATAAACATCGCTTTCTGCGAACCATGGCGGACCTGACACCCACCCTCAACGAGCTGCTAATAAGCCACGGTTCTGCTCCCACAGCCAACCCTTCTCTGAGTTTGAAAACTATCGATGAGTTCTTGAAAGAGGCATACCGGATAGTGAGCTGATTTGATTATGTGCAATGCTTCAATCGCTTACTTGCATCGGCAGAATTCCCATATTGCCTCACTTAACACCTACCTGAGGGGTATTCGACAGTCGTACCTTTCTACAGCGGCCCCTCCACGGCGGACAAACCTACCTCCAACGAAAGATAAACAAAAATACTTGACAGATCGGCAAAGAGATGAGATTGATGCAGAGACAAAACAACTCCTGCGAGAGCTCAATGCCGGCATCAGGAACCTCACAGATGCAGAACAGCTGCGTCAGAACACCCAGTCCACTCTTACACGCAAGAAATATGACAGGCTTGGGCTTGGAGCTTTCAGGTCGTGGGCGTCTGGGGGAGCTTTACAGGCAAAATCATACGAGCAGGAGCTTGGGGAAGCAAAGGCCAATGTAGTCAATCAGCATCGGGAAAGCATCCTTTGGTACCTGCGGCAGAAGCTACAAGAATGCGGAGGGTTACAGGCTTCTATGATGGAGAGAAGGATCATGCGTGAGGTAGAGAAGAACAAAAGTGCTCTTGCCAATGCAAGAGTAGGGTCAATGCCAGAACTAGGCGGTTTTGATCATGCTCCAGCGCCGCCTTCAAAACACAAACCAAGTACAGCTGCACATCTGGAGACTCAGGAGCTATATCCAGACCAGGAGTTGACAGAGGAGCAAGTGCAGATGTTCGAGAAGGAGAACCAAGACATGCTCAAGCATTACGAAAGCACCCTGGATCAGGTTAGGTAGGTTGCAGGGAATTCGTGTTGACTCGACAGCATTTGCTGATACCTTTGATAGGACGGCCGAAAGGTCTCTTGTGGAGATTTCCGAATTACAAACGCAGCTCGTGGACGACTTGGCTACACAATCCGCGCATATCGAACAGCTGGTGGCTGACTCGTTCTTCACAGCAGAGAACGTTGGGGGCGGTAATAAACAGCTTAAAAGGGCGACGGAGAGACAGAGCACGGCTAAATATGTATTCTATGCATCATGTGGACTCAGTCTCTTCCTAGTTGTGTGGGATTTAGTTATCTAAGACACTACGACGATATACCTTTGGACACGCGCGTGGGATTTGGCCATGGGGAGGGGAGAATGACGGGTGCCGTGGGTTTTGGGCTAGCAGGAATAGTCTCACATGTAAGTAACCAAAACAAAGCAACGCAGGCATCAACAAGCACATGAAAAAGGTTCCCTGTGACGAAGACGGCGGCCTTCCCGCAAGCACGAGCGCTCAGCAATGAGCACATGCCGTACAGTACAGTACATTGGCTCCACGAAGCACATCGGATATATTTTTATTTTTGATGCCATCCGCCATCCTGAAGCTCCGGACCTTACGAGTTTAGGAGGTATGTATTCTTACAGTACCTTGGGACAAGGAGGAGCCGCAGCCATAGCATCTCGGGATCCACTCATACAGTACTGTAGTAAAGATCTTACCTCGGCCCACTAAGTCGCAGCTGGTGCCTCACCCTCTCTCCCTCTCCCTCATTCTCCCTCAGCCAGAGATATAAGAGGGAAAGGTCAGCGAGCTCGAAGCTGTGCAGTCATTTATTTTATTTTACTTGGGGCACCGGAAGCTGCCCGTGTACTGCAGCACAGCACTCGAGTAAAAATCACCCCACAACCCAGGCAAGCGAGCAAGTGTGACAGTGCCGGTGACTCTCATAGCCTCGTAAAAAATGTCCACCAAACACAACACCAACACCATCACCAACCACAAAAATAACTCACCCTCACCAGCCTCGCCACATACTTCTACCTCTTTTTCCTTTTCTTCTTCACCCCCAAACCTCAGATTGCAAAGTATCTCTGGTCATATATCATCACCAATGGCGACAAGTTTCAGTGCTGAGGTGGTGCCTCAAGCTCCAGAAGATCCATTATTCGGATTGATGGCAGCTTACCGTGCAGACACCTTCGACAGGAAGGTTGATCTGGGAATTGGAGCTTACAGAGACGACAACGCGAAGCCCTGGGTTCTGCCAGTTGTCAAGAAGGTATATACATTTTCATTCTCCTCAAAACCAAGGCAGACGGAATGCTAACCCTCATCCTTTCAGGCCGATGAAATTCTTCGAGATGACCCCGCCTTGAACCACGAATACCTCCCTATCGCCGGTCTCGCAACCTTCACATCCGCTGCAGCAAAGCTCATTTTGGGCGCAGATTCTCCAGCTCTTTTCGAGAAACGCACAACTTCTATTCAGACAATCTCCGGGACTGGAGCGGTGCATCTTGGAGCTCTCTTCTTGTCGAAATTCTATCCCGGAAACCCCACCGTCTACTTCAGCAACCCAACATGGGCCAACCACAACCAAATATTCTCCAATGTCTCCCTCCCTATCACTACCTACCCATACTTCTCAAAATCTACAAAGGGTCTTGACTTTGAGGGCATGAAGAGGGGCATTTATGAAGCTCCAGATCGCAGCATCATCCTCCTACATGCCTGTGCGCATAATCCCACTGGAGTTGACCCCACGCAGGAGCAATGGAAGGAGCTTGCTGCTTTATTGAAGCGAAAGTCGCATTTCCCATTCTTCGATTGTGCATACCAAGGATTCGCATCTGGTGATCTTGCAAGGGATGCATGGGCAGTCCGCTACTTCATTGAGCAAGGTTTCGAGCTCTGCATCGCCCAATCTTTCGCCAAGAACTTTGGTCTCTATGGTGAGCGTGCTGGATGCTTCCACTTCGTCACTGGCCCTGGGGCAGATGCACAGCAAACAATTGGCAGAATTGCATCGCAATTAGCTATTCTTCAACGATCCGAGATCTCGAACCCTCCAGCATATGGGGCTCGCATTGCAGGTCTAGTCATGAATGACGACGCCTTGTTCAAGATGTGGGAGGAGAACCTTAAGGAAATGGCTGGCAGAATCATCAGTATGAGAACTGCTTTAAGAGGCAAGCTCGAGGAGATGGGCACACCTGGAACCTGGAACCATATTACCGATCAGATTGGAATGTTCTCTTTCACTGGATTGTCTGAGAAGCAAGTTTTGGAGTTGAGAAACACCGCCCACGTCTACATGACCAAGAACGGCAGAATCAGCATGGCTGGTCTAAATACTCACAACCTCGACTACTTCGCGACGGCTGTGGATAAGGTTGTCCGAGAGTCCCAGTAGATGCATGTATGCGTCTGCGGAGGAGAACCAGGCTGGATGACTTTTGCTTCATTCGGATACTTCACAGGTTGGGACGGAATGGGTGGCATCATGGCATCGAATTCGCCTGCCGGCATAGAATAGAAAAAATCGGTATTTGATTGTCATAATCTCTTTTGATAAGTATACCATTCAGACGTTACAAGATCTCTACTTTGGATGTGGCGTTTGCGCATTTTTGGGGCGTACATATACAGGCTGTCTCGGTGGGCATGAAGCTGGTAGAACACATAAATACGAGTTCGTTGCCACTCTACTTCATTCGTTTTATTCTATTACGTAGCGAATTCCTCTTTCGCTTCCCTCATTTACGTCTACTGTCTTTGCTCGAGTCGATTGCAAGTCCTGACATGTCTCAGGTATTCTCAGACACTCAAGTTGACATTTGCATATATCAACCCTAGCGCTCAGAATTCCATTTTTATGTCATTGACGAAACTTCATCGTCACCCGGAGAAGTTGAGTCTTTATACCAGTTTGGTATGTAATTTCCTCAAGCAACAGAATGCTGCCCGTATCTTAACACCGCTTGCCAAATGGCAGCCTTCTGGGATCACAAAGGTGCACAGCTAGCAAGCGGCACTGGCACCCATTCCCAGGATCCCTCAAGGGGTGTTGCGAAACTGCAAGCGGAGAGGGGAGGGGGGAGGGGGAAGAGGGAAGGGGTTCGTTGCATCGGAGTGATGTTGATTGTTGAATGTTGACAATTTCCCTCCCCTGTCTCTGAAATAACAAGTTTATCGAGAAGAGGGCTCCGGGCTTGCATTATCTCAGCATTTGAGTTGTTATCTTGAAGATAGGTTAGTAAGTTGAGCTTTGGCAAGAGATCGTCAAGTGGCTGTTAGTGCATATCGTTGCGCCTTGTCCAATGGCATTTGCCACCTCTATGCCGTCTTCTAATAGTAGTTTATGGCTATTGCGTTCAGTAGGTGATTGATTCTAGGTATTTAAATCCCTAGATCTCCCTCAGTGTGTTCTCAATTTGAAGCTTTTTCCATTTACTTCTCATCAACTCTTAAAGCATCAGTCACTCAACCAAATAATCACAATGTCAACCCCTCTCTCCCCGGGCCCTCAATCTACCTCCACAACCCCGGAGTCGCCAGAATCGAAGAAGAGACTCTACCCAACCATCACCGATCTTCACTATATACTTCCCTGCATCGCCTTCGTCAGAGTCTGTGGAAGTGATGTTAGTGCCCTCTCCCTCTCCCTACCCACACTCCTAAGAAAAACCACAGGTACATTTCTGGCCCACGGCGGAATCACCAACAAAGTATCGCCCACAAAGCCATTGATTATGGGCCACGAAGCCTCCGGCACCCGTCCACGCATCGGCTCCTCAGTCACCACCCTCAAACCCGGAGACCGCGTAGCTATTGAGCCCGGCTTCCCCTGTCCCCGCTGCTCCATTTGTAAATCCGGCCATTAAAACAGCTGTCGCCTCATGGCCTTCGCTACCAGCCCGCCAAACTCCCATGGTACCCTTCGAAAATATGTCCGCCCCCCCTGAAGATTTTTGCTATAAATTACAAGAGAGTTTGAGTCTAGAGGAGAGAGTGTTGGTAAGTCAGTAGCGGTAGCGGTCCATAGTACGAGAGCGGCAAATGTGAAGCTGGGACAGAGTGTTGTGGATTTTGGGGCGGGGAAGGTTGGGTTAATGTTTGCGGCTATTGCTAAAGCGATGGGTGCGAAGAGGGAGGTTAGTCTGGATGTCAACGGGGAGAGGTTGAAGCTTGCAAAGAGATTTTGGGCTACCGGAACGTATTTATCTGCCAGAGGTGACTCGGGAGACGAGACCGCAAAGAATATTAAAGAGATACGCGTGATGGAAGGGGGTGCTAGATTAGATCGAGAATGCAGAGGCGCGTGTTGAAATTATGACTGGAATTAGAACTGAAGACACATAGCAATGATAGCATCAACAGAATGTGTATCTCACCCTAACTAACCACCGGTGCCCGTGAAATCCTCTCCCTCGAGTACTACAGACTAGCACGCGTTTTCACCGCGCTATTACTTCTTCCTTTATATAACTAAATAAACTTGACACCTCCAACAAATCCAATCCACGCCCGACGAGCTCCGCTGGCTCAGTGGTTGGTCACTGCAGATGGTGCCCGCTCTGTAACCTCCAAGTGAGTTTATGGCGTCCCAGAGGGGTTTTAGGGATCAGAACAGTGCGCGTACGAGAAAACTCAGTCTGTCTGGTTTTCATCCACTATCCCCCGGGATAGTGGATTTTTGCAGGTTTTCTTTTGGTCGTTCGGTTGGGGGAAGTATATCCCCTTTTCTTCTTCCGGTTAGCGAGTAATCTTAGCCCGGGAGGGTTGCCGGGCTGTCGAGGACAAGCCGCAATCTGCTTGGAAGGCAAAAACACATGACATGCTAGAGTCGAGGCTGCTATGCTTATGACTTATCCCAGGGCGTGTTTTGCAGTTGGATTTGCCCAACTCAACCTCTAGGTTTACGCCTTTCATTATTTGACAAGAAGCAGGAAGCCCGGCACCTAGCCCACACTTTCATGTGCTTGTTTGCTCTGACGCGTTTTCTCAGCTCATCTTTTGGATTTTCTGGGGGGGTTTTTTTTTGGAACGGTCCGTACGTGCTACTGTATTGTAGACATGGATGCCTGCCTCCTAGTTAAAATTACCAACCAGCCAATTTTTCTTGCTTCGAGCGCGGACCTTTTTAGATGTGGTTAACACAATATGAGCATGGGGACACGACCATGATCGAGGTTGAAAGAAGAGAACCTTTGAAATTTATATTGATCCCATCGAGACACACTACACTAGCTAGCGTCGGCTGCAGTTGTGGCTTGATCAGAGCTGCACTGTTGCTCAGCACTCCCGCCACCTCTTTACATGGACGACGACCAGACTTCGTAGCGATGGAGTCCCGAATTGCTTAAAACGACTTATGGGAAGCCTGTCCTACCAATGAAGCTTAAGGCTGCATGCGGGGAACGGGCGGCATTGTCATGTCAGCTCAGATCAGATCAGATCAGATCAGGCAACGACGAGAAAACACCTATTCGGCGAACGGTTCCTCTAAACCATGTTAAATGTATCGTTCTAGGACAAGAAGCTCGTTGCAACTGCCCGGGAAGTGGCTTTAGATAAACAGGATTCATGAAGTGACGGCGGGGTCTGGACCATGAATTGATCGAGGGATCAGCCCAGTGCCCGATGTAGCGGATAGCATGAGCTTACGAAGTAGGCATGGGGAATCCACACGGGCTGTGTGGGCTTCGAAGAGAGATTTTTCTGAATGTGTTTCTATCGTGTGGGAGGCATGCCCTGTTTTTAATCATCATATGGTGGCGAGGCATCTTATTTATGAGTTACAGAGGAAACTGCTTACACTGGGAATTTCTCACCTGGGGTTGTCCGATGCAACAATCCATGGGGATCCTGCTCTCCTCTTTACTATTTGGAAACCCCATCAATCAGAGAGACCATTCGATAACTACACACCCGAAATAAGAATACCATTTCTTCTCAAATACGTCGTCCCAAAGCACATCTCGACAGGCTACTTCTCCCCGGCAACCTTCTGAGCATGTGCAACTTTCAACCCCAAAGCAGTAGCCTCACTATCGACAATATATGGAATTTCATCCCTCAGACTCCTGCCTGTAGGCTTCCATCCAAGGTACTTCCGCGCTCTCTTTGCAAAGCCCTTAGAGTTCAAACTCCAAGACACAGCTCCGAATCCAGCCGCCTCTTTGCCCTCCTCCACTGACAGAGGCTTCACATCCTTTTCCTTGATGTATCCTTTCGCAAAGGCCACCTCGCCAACCTCCCTTGATACTTCGCCCCAAACATGATGCCCGTTCTCTGCAAGGAAGTAGCCCTCTTTACCCCAAAGCTTCGAGTCCAACTCAGGTTTATTCTCAACTGCAGCCTCTGCCAGCAAAACGAACAAATCACTGAGATCATGAATATTCACATTGTCCCACTCGGCCAATCCCTTTCCGATCATAGGTGCCTGGCCGTTCTCAAGTGCGATCTTCACCAGGGTATAAACCTGCTTACTTCTCTGGTTTCCAGGCCCACGGCCAGGACCATAGATGGTAGGTCTAAGAGAAGTTAGTATGTGATTCTTGAAGCAGAAAGAGAGCTGAGAAGCCGCCCTCTTGAACCTGCACCTAGTTCATGCCTTACGGCGTCCGGCTTCTTGTGTGTCTGGGGGTGGGATACGATGGGGAATTCAACTCACGGGCAAATGACGGCAGTTTTGACAGCCTCCGATCCAGCACCAAGGACCAACTTGTCGATGTCACGATGGAAAGCCTTATCCGGAAGACTAGTAAGACTTGCAACATTCTCCAAGTCGTCATAAGGCGGTTGGGACGGAGCTTCTCCGTAGGTCTCTGTCTCTGTATCTTTCCAAGTCAAGATACCCGTCCCAGAGGTGTGCAGCCAGAAGCCGGGCTTCTCCTTCGTGTGGCCAGTGGCGAGACCCTTTGCAATGGCTTTTGCTGCTACAGCGTTGTCCGATGCATCTGCTGTGTCTATTATAGCCAAGCCTCAGTAACTAGCTTTCATGTACGGAGAAGAAGCCTCACGTATCACAATGTCTGCCTTAGCACTCTCCTCCTCGAGAAGCTTTGAATCTTCAAGTGTGCCGTAGACGAGGCGGATCCTGGGATATACAGCGGCGACTAGAGCTCCCTTACTGGAGTTTCTGACAAGTGCCGTGTACTCATATTCTGGGTGTATTTTTTCGAGGGCGTACAAAACATCGCCACCGATATAGCCGGTCGTTCCTGTGCTGTATGAGACTGTCAGCTGTTGGTTGCGTTATATAGTTCAACTGGCTTGGAGGAGATTCCTCTTGCTGGTTGAACCTACATGAAGATCTTGGTCATGATTGAATATCTGGTAGGTTGAATTAACAGGGAATTTATTGTTCGTTTGAAGTACGAGCAGTGGAAACTGGAAAGGCAAAGGACCTGGATATTTACCAGTTATATGGAGCATCAAAAGTGGAGGCGAGGCAGCAAGAGTGGGGATGGTGACAGAATGGCGCAACCGAGGCGGGTTTGTCTTTATAGGTGGGATAGTGAAGTGGGATGCAATGCCAAAACGTCGGGACCGATTCAAGTACTACAGTACAGTCAGTATACTTGTGTCATTATTATTCCCTTGCCTTGTGTTAGATAAATATATATGTGTTAAACCGAGCTTATAACTATTATTTAATAAATAATAAATAGTTCGGTTTTTAAGTAAAGTACAACCTTCTTAGTTATATATAAGAAGAGTGCTAAGGCGCGCGAAAGAGCATGTGCATGTACAGTACTGTATAAGTGCGGTGCTCCGTGCAGCCACACGTTGCTAGGCAACGTAACATATATACGTGCTTTGTTTCTCCCTACACTTTGTTTCCAAATCTCTTTTAAATCATTTCAATATGAAAGTTAGAGTCCTTGGGATTTCCCCGACATGACTTGTCTATTATTGAATTGCACCAATTGGAGATATGAATGGTCCTAGCTTTCCCTTATCTTCACTTAAAACCAACGACAGTTGTAAACAACACAATTGCGGAGGAATCACCACCAGTCTGCTACCTCTTGAGGACTCCAAAAGGTGATAGACCCCCTCTCAGCCGGTTCTTAAATATCCTAGAAATCAGACTTGAGATATACTGAAAGCTCTTTTCCCCATGGCTATCACGACACCTACATTTTATTCAGCCTCTACAACGTCGAGGAAAGAGCAGAGACCGAAAAATAGTGATCCTTTCGAATACAACTACTATAGACACACAATTACAGTCTTTTTGAGAAAAAATTTCTCTCTCGCTTTACTTCCATCGTTAAGAGCCACTCGCCAGCGGCCAGAATCACCTTGACTGTTATAAATATCCACGCTTCTCTCAAAACCCACGTCCTTATTGTCTGAGGATATTCGCACTTCCAAGATGCTCCAAAAACTCTAGCCTTCTAAGTTTCATAATAGTCCCGGCATCGACCTCCTCCACCACCCCCTATCCTTCGCCACGTGATATGCCAGAGGTGTAAAATTGAAACCCAGCATAAGCATACCCAAGGGGAGGAAAGTCTTCTACTACCATCCTCGACGGGTACACAGAAGACAATAATTAAGGCGTCTTCAGTATAATCTAGATGATTCAGGATTGTCTACATACGTTTATATCAGGTGTTGAGGCGGAAACAGGTCTTGTGTGGATGCTGGTACCTTTTTCGTCCGCTCGGATACCCCAGAGGGAATGAATATTCAAGATCATTCTAGCAGTCAACAAAAGTTGAATATTCGAAACATTTACAAAGTTTGTTCCAACTTGAATATTTAGGGAACCTGCAGAAACCTGCAGAAAAGAAGAAGCAGTTGAAATATTCAGTAAATTCGAGATATTCAGAAGTGACTTGGACGTTGAAGGTTCCGGCTACTCGACAGAGCCGGTCTTTCCCACGAAGTCCTGTACAAGTTCCTACTATTACCCTCTCTCGGGACACCCCAACTGCTTTTTGAACCGTCGATTTTCTGCCATCAAGTACTCCAGCTCAAGCAGTAAGCGACTCCCTGCCATCTCATAGGTATCACTCGATCGTATCCATGCATCAGTGTTCTTGTTATTCAGCATAATGTTGGTGTAATGAAACTTGGATGCAGTTTAAAACCCATAAGTAACTAAGACCGGCGTTCAGGGAGTCTTTATGGATGGTTTAACTGATGGTGAAGTAGCTCCAACGCTACGGAGGGTGAACATTTCGGCAGGTTTGTGGGTTTATGTTGGAGCTTCATTGCTTCATGTATGGCGTAGTGAGTGAGATAAGGTTGATTTTCGAGGAATGATGTGCTCTCATTCGAGTGGTTCGAATCTGGGACCTTGAGATAAAAAATACATGTAGTCAAATGCGGTGCGAGGATTATGATGACATGTGGCTGAGGACTGTTTTAGACAATTGCTGGATTCGGCGGGCCTAGCCTAGTTCCCGGACCCAATGTACACACGGGACGTATTTCCTAGTGTTCTGGAGAGCCGGTATCTTCGGATGGCCTTGATCGATTGAAATGGTCAGGCTATTTTGCGTTATATTGAACAAAAATGGCAGGGAGAGCCCTCCCCAGTCCAGTGGAACGGGACCTCCGTACACAATTTTCTCAACTGAAAGTAATTAACGACCATCCCTTAGAATTATACTGGGATGATAAGTACTTCTTTTAAAAGCGAACATACAAGCGTATAATGTGTGGAATCTGCAAAAGTCCAGCCCAGTAATCGACTTGGCTCTGTATATTTGACCCTGATTTCAAGGTGTTCTAGCTTGTTACCCTCGCGCCAGAAATCCGTGAGCAGCATGATATTCGATGCCCAATCCATGGTTCGACGAGGTTCTGGGTTAACTCCAGGCCCCCAACTCAGATCCAGATTTAGGACCACGAAGCGTAAGTTTTGTAGTGTGGTTCTGCTAATGAAGTCGTTGGGGAATTGTGCGCCATCTGCCGGGACCATAATATTATCTGGGCATGGGGAGCTGAAAATGAGAGGTTTGTGGTAAAGGATCGATGAAGCCTCCTGCGTAATTTGATGATTGACGAGCAGGAGCGACGGGGTGCTTTTATGGGGGATTAACAGCTCCCCAGATTGCTTGGTATAAGCCTCGTCGAATTTTCGAGATAGATCCGGCCAGTTGAGTGCAACCTCGTATACAGCGTTACGGATCTCCGCTGGCAAGGTGAGAAACGGAAACTTTGAGCCGGCAGACGCAGTGGCGTTTTCCAGCTCGTGAGAAGTCATGACGACGAGCCTATGAAAATGCAAACTTGGAAAACTCAATTGAAATCGTAATCAGGGGGAGCAGATATAATTCTTGCGAGAAGAATCGAAGATCCTCCGAGAAAGATGATCCTCCGAGAACGATGATCCGAGAAAAGGAAAGTTGGGAAGACATCTCACGAGATGATTCCTAAGCATTCGGAATGAGGGGAACCCCAAAGATCCAAACTCCCGTGACCAACTAAGTAGCCTTGTGATCGTGACCAGGTCGATACTGTACTTATATTACTTGCAGTAAGTAGTATTACTTACCCGCCTTGAGTATGCAATGGGCTTGATGGGATGGATGGGAGGCGGAGTGTTGGTCTCGGGGTCTGGCAAACAATCTTTAAAGAGAGGGAGCAATGCCTCCGAGCCCCCCTTTGGAAATGCATGTCGTTCTTGCTCGATTTTGGATGTCGTTTTCGCTGCGAAGGTATATCTTGGAGAAACGATGCACGGAACGACATGGACAACCTCCTACTAAGCAATCTCCACTCCTCTCCTCTCCTCTCCTCTCCTCTCCACTCCACTCCACTCCACTCCTCTCCGCTTCCGCCCCCATCCTTCTTCAACCCGCTCCCTTCCCACTCCCTGCCCCGACCTTCCCGGCCGGACTGGGTTCCCCTCGCTCGGTTAAACTTTCATCCGACGTCAGGCTTGTTCTTGGTTCCCTTTTGAGTGTGGAGAACGAAACACCGCCTCCGAAACGAGATCACCATTTGAATATCATCTCCACCAGGCTTCCTACGGTAGCATCGTTCTTCACCCGGTCTTTCCAATTGGCCACCCCGCTCATTCTACTGTAGGGCCGAAGTAAATATCCGTCTGCACTCAATATTTACAGTAGTCCCATATTGGAAGATTCGCGGCATTGCTTTCCCGTTATCCAAAACGTATACCTTTGTACCGCCAATAAGCTTGGCCCTGCACTCATCCTCATCGGTTTACTGACGTTCGTAACCAACCACAGCTTCGGATTTGGAGCTGCAAGGAAAAGTCTAATTCATACTGTGCATACGTACAGTACTTGCTCAGTACAGGTGCAGGAACTTAAATGTGGCAGATTCCCATCCTCAGGACTCTGTCCCTTCTTTCTTCCCTCTTCCTCTTTTTTGCATACCATACCTTGAAGGATCCAGACAGTATGAGAGTGCAGTTTCTTCCTCTGGCTGTGGTGACTTCGGTGGCTGCTACGAATTTATATGTTTCTTCTTACGCTGGCACAATTACTTCATTGCGATTGACTCAGAATGCTAAGGGATATTCACTCATTACTACTGCCGTCAACAATGGTTCAGGGCCGAATCCTTCCTGGTTGACGAAAGATGAGTCCAATGGGGTAGTCTACTGTTTGGATGAAGGGTTCTCGGTTCCCAATGGCACAATCTCCTCATACAAGACTTCTGCCTCTGGAGAGCTCATCCAAATCGACGGCCACCTCACTGTCTCTGGCCCAGTCTCATCTGTTGTCTACAATGGCGGTAAAGGACTAGCAGCAGCCCACTAGTAAGTCCCTCGTCCCCGCTCATTCTATCGGGACTAATCCAACCCAGCTCCGGCTCAGCAGTAACAAGCTGGTCCATCCTCCCCGCGGGGGGCATTGCTCCTCTCCAAACCTTTCCCTTCGTCCTCACAACTCCAGGAACCAACCCAGAGAGACAAGAAGCCCCTCACCCGCACGAAGCCCTTGTCGACCCTACGGATTCCTTCATTGTCGTCCCAGATTTGGGAGCTGACCTCGTCCGGGTCTTCACCATCGATCATGCGACAAGCTTGCTCTCCGAGAGCACACCTTTCTCTGTCCCCGCTGGCTCTGGACCCCGCCATGGAGCTTTCTTGAAAGCTGAGTGCGGAAATACTTATTTATTCTTGATCTCGGAATTGGCAAATACGATTGCTAGTTACAAAGTCACGTACGGGGACAAGTCTCTTAGCTTCGAAGAGGTCTTTGTATCCGGGACTTATGGAAACATGATGACCCCTAAGGGTGCTGCTGCTGCTGAAGCGATTTTGGCTGTAAGTGCTTTTATGAGATTTTAAATTGTGAGTGAGAATGAATCTAACAACCCCTCAGCCTAATCACAAATTCCTCATCACCTCCTCCCGCAACGCGACCCTATTCCAAATCCCCAACTTCTCCCCAGGCAACAGCACAAAAATTCCGTCTGACGCCCTGCAATCCTGGACCATCGAGCAAACCACGGGAAAACTGATCTTCAATCAACTCGCCCCGGCAGGCGGTTCTTATCCACGCCAGCTCTCGGTGAATAAGAACGGGACACTGGCGGCGGTAGGACTGCAGAAGGATGCGAGGGTCGTGATTGTGAGGAGAGACGTGGAGAAGGGGACGTTTGGAGAGTTTGTTGCAGAGATTGATGTGCCTGGGGAGATTTCTAGTGTTATTTGGGACGAGTAGATATTTCTTTGAAAGTAGAGAGGTATTTCGCCGGGGGAAATGGAGGGTATGAAACGGGGCAGAAAACATTAAAAATGATATGACATGAACTTATCCAGTAAATTTACCAATTGCATGAATACTAGAGGTAAAGCATGGCAGTACGCAGTAGCAACAACAGTGAATTGCACCCATGAACTCAGAGATATCTACAATTTGGAACTTGAATGAGCTAGCAATATTTGTGCCTATTATGAAGTAGCTACTTCCATACCTGAGACCAAGTCAAAATAATGGCGTTAACATTGCAGAGGATCAAAAATCAAATAGAATCCATGTCCTAACGTCAAGGGTATTATCCAGACGCCATGGTGCATCCACACTCCGTCAGCCATGTCCCAAGGTCCTTCTATGTCCCAATTTTTTATGCCCCATGACGCCTCCGCTAAATCGCAACACAAAACAGAGAGTAAAATTTCCAACTAAAAATCTATATACTATCCCATCTTAACACATCTCACTGTTTGGTGAAATGTCACCCAACAAAAACCTCACCATCTTCTCAAATCTCTTACTCAGTCCTCTTCCTATTCGGATTCGGCAAAGCTGCCCATACCCCAGCCATCACGACGAACAACCCAATGGCAATAGGATGCAACACGAAAGTCCCTGCAACCTGGGCCAAAATACCAGTCGTAAACGGCGCTACAGCACCCCCGGAACTACCAAAAGCACTTATAACACTCAAACTACTAACCTGATCCTTCCTCCCAATCAGTCTCGAGAATACAACCGTAGCACACGGGTACACCGGTCCCAGCAACAGTCCCACAATAGCGACTGCAACCGCGTCACCAATGATGTTTGGGACGAGCCAGACGAGGACCTCGAAGATCCCGGCGAAGAACACGGTGATGTATACGAAGCGCTTTTCGCCGATTTTGTGTGCTGGATGGGAGAGCAGGAAGCGCCCGAGGGTGATGCCGCCCCAGAACCCGGCCGTTACGTAGCCTACGGCTGAGGGATTACCGTGGCGGGTCACAATGAGGAAAGAAATAACCCAGCCGGAGATAGAAACCTCTGCTCCCTGGTACGCGAAAATAAAAAGCGCCCCCAGTATCACAGTCTTGGATTTGAAAGCCGTGATCATGCTAGACAGCTGTTCCTTGATACGGCCTCCTTGGGAGGAAGGCTGGGCACTAGAAGCGATGCGTTCTACGGCTGTGAGGAGCGCTTGTCCGGATTCGACTTCGTAGTGCCAGAACGACCAGGCGGCGAAGAAGCAGTTGAAGACGCAGACGCCGAGGGGGAGGAGGTAGTAGCGGGACCAGAGGAATTGACCTTTGGTGACCATGGCTGTAGCAATCAAGGGACCAATGGTTCCTCCTACGCCGTAGGCACCATGCATGGAGCCGAGCATTTTTGTGCCGTTGTGTAGATTGGCGGCGAAGACGTTGCCCATGGCGAGGTTAATGGCCATTCCGAGGCCGATAAGGAAGAACGAGGCGACGACGACGGGGAAGGGCGCGGTGCAGACGATGGGGAGGTAGCCACAGGCCATGAGGGCTTGCGCTACCACTAGGGTTTTGGCTCTGCCTAAGCGGGCTCGGACGGCGTCGACGAAGAAGGCGGCGAGGATGAAGCCGATGGCATTGGTGACGAAGATTAAGGATACAATGGCATATCCGATGTTGTAGTGGCGTTCAATAAAAGGGATCAAGGCACCGGGAGCCGAATCAGACTGGGAAGTAAGGAGTTAGTATTACGTTACAAATGGGATATTCGTCAGTGGAAAGTAAAGAAGCGAATCTCGAACCAATCCATTTCCGAAATTCAACAAGCAGACCGACAACATCCTAAATCTATTCATCGGCGGGTTGAAAAAGCTCTGCATAGCTTCTACGCCCTCGCCATCGATCGTGGGAGTCTGAGGTCGGCTCATCTCTAAATCTCGAGGAGTTTGAGCTCCTGAAGGAGTCCCTGTCCCTGGCGTAGCAGGTCCATTGGGCTTCGCACCCCGTTGCAGATTATCGAGTTCGACGGGCTCTAGGACAGAGTGGTATTTTCTCGGAAGAGCTCTCTGGGGGGCAATAGGAATTGTATGTTCGTGGGTACTGGATGACTCGACGTCGATGAAGGCACCGAAAGCATGGGACGTCATTTTGGGAAATTAGGGATAAATAAAGATATCTCGAGTAGTTTGATAGAATTTGGTGAGCCCCGGGAAATTTATCCACGAAGTATAGGCAGAAAATTTGATGAGGAAGAAAGTCAAGTGAGGGTGGGAGAGAGAGCTCTTTAATATTGGACTGGTCATAGGAATTAAAAAAAAGATTGCCGCGTGAGGGGCAGCTAAGGACACGCCGTCTCACGCGGACTCACGATTGATGATGCTCGGTCCAACGAGGACCCGGGAATTGGAGGAATAGTCACGCATATGGAGACTGCAAAACGGGGAAATGCTGAGAAATCAGCGTTGGAGTTTTGGAGTTCGAGCCTCAAGCGTCGATTCTCGAATTTCTTGGCTCGGAATACCTTCCATCAAGGTTTTCTCGTCAAAGAGCCCGAGCCCGAGCTCCGGAAGAACGTTTTGCCTAGCCCCCGCGACTCCTAAAAATTCCATGTTCTCCAGAAGTTAAGCACGGAAACACATTTTACCCTGATTGAGAAAGCGGTCCAGCTTTCCAATCCATTCCCGGATATCCAGATCTTGACCTGTTGGTTAGCCTAGACCAAAGATCATCTCTTCGCATATTCTACCCCAGTTTCAAAACATGGGGAAACCAAAGCGCAATGTCATCGCGGCCGCCGAGGAGACCTCTACCCCGCCATCTGAACTGACTGCAACCCAGTCGATCGCTCAAGTGATCAAAGCTGAAGGGAACAACTTGTACTCTTGCACTCTTCCTAGTCATAAGACCGTTCTCCTCGAGCTTTCCTCCCGATTCCGCAATACGATCTGGATTAAGCGGGGTGGTTATGTTCTGATCGACATCAAGGATGCCGAAGTTAGGCAGAACAAGATTGATGGCGAGATTATAAATGTAGTTCGGGATGAGCATTCCTGGCGGAAGGAGGCATATTGGTGAGTCTGCGGATACGAGCATCCTTTAGCGTGGCTGCTGACAATTTTTGTGCTCCAGGCCCAAGCAATTTCCTAAAGCCTCTGGATATGACGAAGACTCGGGTGAAGAGGAATCAACAGTTGGGAAAATGCCCCCATCAGACTCCGAAGACGAATAATTGAGTCTCATCCCATCTTTCAGACCTCAAGACACCTTGGCCGCACCGCCCTGACCCTTCACATTCACGAAATCCTTCCTAGTCCCCCACCACACACTTGCGACAGTCACGGCCTGGATACCCACAACCATAATAGAGCTCCTGTTCGAGCTCGGATACACATTCCACGCATACTCCTGCACCGCCCATAAAAAATACTGCAGGACTGGGTGCATTCCACTTCGCCAGAGGAGGAAAGGCGTAGCCAATGCAATATAAGCATAGAATTGGTAATGGAGGGAACGAGCAAACAGCATGCCAATAGCATTGGCTGTCAGAATAGTGGTCAGAATGTAGTTTGGCGAAACTCGAATAGAAATCGTATGTTGCATCTTCCCACATGGTTCCTTGAATCTCAATGCTTGTCCAACCAATTCCGCTGTTGACTTTTCAGAAGGTCTTAGCCATCTTGTTGTGATGAAAAGAAGCAGTGTTGAGACATGACCCACGAGTAAAGATGTCGAGAACTCTTTGCTCAGGAATATCTCTTCGCCCACAAACCTCCAATTGACCGTCCACTTAAACAAAAACTGCCTCGACAGCTCAAAAGCCCTCCCCAAATACCCCATTGCATTAGACGGCAGGAATGGGAAAGCCAAGACAAGCTGTAATTGTACCATTAGCCATCCCTGCTTCAAACTAGCCTGTACCCCTCTGGCAAGAAATAGAATGACCCCAATCGCCGGCAGCGCAAGCAGCAGAGACATCTTGATCCCCAATCCCCAACTATAAGCCATACTGCCCAGTGTCCATATCCGGCGCTGAAAAACGTAGATTGCGGCCCAGAGGAAGAAGACTGCGAAACAGTCGTTGAAGAGACGGAGGAGGAATATGCTGTGAAGGCGTTTGGAAAGGATGAGCATGGGAAAGATGTATAACGGTGCCTGTTTAATTATCAGCCCTCCTTTCCCAATCCCAGTTTCTAGTAGGAGTGAAAAAACCTTAGCTCTCCTATAACAAGCCATAACTACTGCCAGCGTCCCCAGGTACAGCACCCCAAACAGTCTTTGCGCCAGCAGAATATTCCGCCCCTGGTCCGTAACCTTATACAGCACCCAGTAGATATACACATGCGCGGCTGGATATACCAATGGCCCCGTATCGCCCTTGATTATTGTGTAGTCACGTTCGCCATTGATGAATTGTCCCACTTGTTGCATGTAGGCTTTCCAATCAATTTCGGTGTCTGGGGTTTGATTAGTAGAGGGCGGAGGGAAGTTGGGGGAGGAGACAGACAGGCGATTTTGGAGATAATCAAGCTGCTGAGCAGAGCATCTGCCAGCAGTAGTAGAGGGACTCCGAATCGTGAGAGATGGTGCACACCTAGGGCGAAATCGTGAGCTTGCTGGATGTAGGTGGTGCGCCAAGAAGGTGGAGGAGCTTCTTTCTCTGCTTTCTTGTTTGCCATGCTCCTGTTTCTTAAATCTCCCGAGATATTTGGAATAAAGAAAGAAGTGCGGCCTGCAAATAGATGATCAGGATTGAGAAGCAAAGTGTGCAATTGAGGAGGAGAAAAGCAAGCAAGGAGTGCATACCACGCAAGCCATCACCAAATTTAACTTGAGGACAGAGCTTCCGAGACACACAAGGCTCCGGGTGAAGCTCGGGCTTTTCGTACTTGTTAGATAAGTCATTGAGGTGAGCTCGACTTCTCCCCGCTACCGGTACAGCTCCATTTGTCCTCACACACACTAACACCAATACCACTTATTGATTTGAGCTGTAGACTGGGATCATGTTTTCACCTAGGAGGATAGCAGCTAGGGGCGTGGGCAGGAAAGCTCTGTCTAGGAGACATACAACAACAAGGTCGATATCCAGCCTTCATGCCCAAAAACCCTCGACCTCTACCTTACCCTCAATACGAACTGCTCAAGCCTTTAGACCCCTCACCTCAACCCCCCCATCAACAAGATGTTACTCCGGCAAAACCCACATCGAATCTCTCATGGAAGAAATCCAAGACCAATACGCAACAGCAAGAGACGAGTTTGAAATTGCATCGGAAGAAACGGAGAAGAAGTCGGTTTATGCAGCGGATGATAGAATTGCTGCTAGGGAAGAACTGGATAAGTTAAAGAAGATGTTTGAGGAGGCTTGTGAGGGGGCTGGAGGTGACGAGGTTAAGAGGAGGGTGGGGCAGAGGATTAGGGAGTTGGAGAGTGCGGTTATTGAGGTGGAGAGGGTGGCAACTGAGGATTAGGTGATAGGGAGGGGGTGAAACGGTCGGATGAATATGGGAGAGTGGTGGGTTTCATGGACAGGCTGGGGCGTGTGACGAGAGGGTGTAAGATATGAAGGTACACTGGGAGGCATGAAATGGATCATATAACGGGCCCCAGAGGGAATGTGAAACAGCTATATACGACGATTCATCCATGAGAACCCAGCGTCCAGAGCGGTATTGTATCACAAAAATTGACTTTGTGCTGTGCTGGGCTAGCAGCTTGGGTATTTCCTGCAACCAAGGACAAAAGAAAGCCAAAGGGCAGGACTATCCTCCAGAGTACTCCTTCCTGCGTACTTTAAATTTGTTGCCAGGAAAAGAAAAAAAGAACAGTAATTCAACTCCAAGCACTGGAAACCATTCGCTCAAGTATCAACATCCTCTTCTGGGGAATCGTCCTCCAACTCGTCCACGATAGCGTGAATTTGATTTCGAGCCATGAGAACCACAAACATGATACCGAATCCGTTCCAGACATCCATGGGCTTCTCTCTGAAGTCGAAATGAGTAAAGTGTCTGATGGTGGCATCTGGGTTGGCCGAGTCGAGAGTAACCACGATGATCATAGACTGGGCTACGATCATGCCCCAGAGAAGAGGTGGCTCTCGCTTATACTTCTGCTTCTCGACTGGACCGACTGCCAAATACTCTCGGTGTCTCTCCGCATAGAACTTCATTTGGGTGGTCATCTTGGCACTGAATTTGGTGATAGCTTGTCCAGGCTTCGCGACAACTGTTGTGAGAATTGGAATGAAGCGCTTCTGACTGTAGCCACCATCACGCTCAGACCATCTTATGTACTGCTTGAGTGGAATTGCGATTGCTCTCTCCTTCCATAATGCAGATCTAACACGTACACCAAGGCTGATGAGATACTGAGAGGCTTTACTAGCTGAAATTGTCATTGGCTTTAGCCAAAGGAACAGAATCGAAAAACTTACCAGAACCATCTGGGCCAAAGGGCTTGATGAAAATATGGTCGTCCTTGGGGTCTTTTGAGAAGAGGTCTCGTGGAAGGGTAGGGAAGTCCCAACTCCAGCTGCTGGGAATGAGCTTCTCGAAACTGCGCATCGAGAGCCTCTCGTAGACAAACAAAGCGTCTGGGTGCCAATCACCAGATGCCTTTGCTCTCTCTATCTCCTCTCTTCGTACAGCTAGCGCAGCCTGTCTCTCTAGATACTCCTGAACCTTCTTCTCGGCCTCGGCTTTCTTCTCTGCGGCGTAATCGATCTCAGGGTGCTTGATAGACTCGTCTTCGCTCTCTTCCTCAGCATCTTCCTCGCTAGTCCCCGTCTCGGTATCGACTTCTTCATCTCCACTCTCAGCCTCGGCACCCTCGCTTTCAACGCCAACCTTTTCGTTACTACTCTCGAAATCGACATCTTCGCCGCTCTTAACTTCAACCTCCTCCTTATCGCTACCGGCTTCAGCTTCTTCCTCCTCACTACCAGAATCTACCTCCATGTCAACTTCGTTTTCTCCATCCTCGTCACCAATGTCCATTTGCTCGTCTTGCTCCTCACCTTCATCCTCCCTAGCGACATATGTCACACGGGAAACCTTGCTATAGCCAACTTGAGAGACTGAATCGTCAGGAGTCAAAACTGAATCATCATCCCCCTCGTTCTCTCGAGCTCGCTTGCGGGCGTTTTTGCTATCAGACGGGGTGCGGTACTTTCGGAGGATATGGTGGTGGATGACGGCCTTCTTGTAAGGTGGCTCGGTGGCGGGGGTAAGGTATTGGTGCTGTGCGGTAGGAGGAGTGGCGGGTCCATCTGTAGTTCGGCGGCGCTTGGCGGATGGGGAGAGGTAGTTGACGACAGTATCTTTGATCTTCCAAATAGAATCCATTGCGGAGGACCGGTCCCCAGCTTGTGTTGAGTTCAAGGAAAGGTTTCCGAATTCTTCGAGAGCAGATATATGCTTCTCAGCTTTCGATCTGTTCAATGGCAGATTCAAAAGCGTCTGGATGGTATCTGGATTCATGAGGAAATAGGGGAATTCGAGAAAGCCGGATTGTACTGTATTGCGGTCAAGGCAGAATTCGAAACTTAATTGATGGATGGAAGCAGTCGGTTGTGGGGCAAGGGCTTTGGGAGGAACGATAGAATAGATAGACGCTGTACTGTACAGTACGTTGACGGGGACGTGCTAGCAAGAGCTCGGTGGGCTCTTGCTATTGTCAGGCCCATACCCTTCGAGAGTGAATACTGTAGCTTCACAATATGTTCTGACTCCACTTTTCAGTATTCTATCAATGGCGCGGGTGCGTCACCCGCCAACAGTACTGTACCCCAGCCTCGCTAACTTTTTGATTGGGCTGAAACCCGCTTAGGGGAACTCATCTCCAGTCGCCAGTCCTCCTCACTTTTCTTCACGACAAACACATCAAAGGTTTGGCTTTCAGGGCGGCTCTTTTGTTTTAAGTACGCATTTTGGCAACACGTGATACCCTCAAGTGCAGTACCTTCGTATATCAAGTGATTATCCTTTATTCCGCATTCATAGTCATTCCATTTCCGCTCTTCTCGATCCTGGAGGTTGCCTTGCTTGTAACTACAGCCTATTCAAATATTCTTTGTGCTATTATTTAACTACCCGTGTACGAAGTACTGGCCTGGACCTCCGGACACTATCCAGGGCTTTCCATCTAGGTAGTATGGGTTTCCTTGAGTGCAGTTTTGTATAGGAGTTCTGTGTTTGCTCTCTGGACCTTCTCAGATTGTAAACGGTTTTTGAATATCACACCTTTTCGATACCAAACATTTATTGGATATCTAAGTCAAATCGAACACCCAAAGCGAGCGGATAATCAATGTAATGTTAGTAGTTATAATTATTTGAATACCAGTGTCCGGAGAGCAAAGGAACATGCGCATAGAACGACATAAGCAGGATCCGAAAAAGCGACAGCGCTATCAAAGGTAACGATAACTTTCCATGCGAGCATGAGGGCCTGCAGAAGCCTCCAGAGTTGGGTGACAATCAAGAGAGCCTAGGGGTCAGGGATGCACTTCGCGGGGATCATCTAACAGGATATTTGTTTAGCTGTAGCAGGCAAGGGAACTGGTGGAATAGAAGGATTGATGTAGAACATGTCAATAGATCTAAGTACTGCATCGGCAGCTACTGGGGGCGCGAGGGAAGCAGTCGAAAGGTAAGCTCTGTTTTATAGTCCCAATACTTCCAGATCAAATTGTTGACAATGAACTTCCAGTAAGGGCTACTTGAGTCCACCTGAGATTTCTTCTCTGTCAAAGTAGTTTTGAAGGGCCCACACATGTCAAAACAGGCGCACCCTCACTTACCGTTCTTCGTATCGACTTACCAAATGCTTCTGGCGATGACAGGAAACCGTTCATTCATATTACTCGAGGTCCTCACGACCTAAATCTCCCACCTGAGGCGCACAGGTACCTGGTTAAGAGGATCAAGCCTCGTGATAAAAGATAATATAAATGGCTGGAAACTTTCATGAGGGTCGTGACTTGGATAGAAGAAAACCCAATTGGTGAGGAAGATCAGGTCAAACGAGAAAGCGCAGGAGAGCGGCAAAAGTCCCGGGTTGAATTTTTCCTGGAATTATCACTGACCGAATTGTTGATTCAAGAAATTCGAACTACATGTGGAATTAAGCACGTTCTGATTATTAGCCGTCAAAAAATCCGTGATTGACTTTAATCGTCGTATTCCAACGATAAGTTACACATGAGGCCCAAAATTCGAGAAAGCATGCCAATAACGGATAAATAAGCACCAACTCACCTAATTATTAACATACAGCAAAATTATAGCTTGATTATTGACACATGAAAAACATGTGATCTAATAATAACCAGTTATCTCAAAGTTATGATTCCAGTACCAACACATAAAAATTACATCCCGATTATCTCCATATTACCCCAATATCATCAAGGGTATTTTAGTCATGTAGATGTAAATAATGAATTGGTATTTGAAGTTCTAAATTTCATCAACTTCGTTGAATTTCACGACCAAAATCCAAGTCCTTCCTGTTCAATAATAAAATCATACACGCAAATCCTTAACTCTAAACCAACTCCAAAAATTCAACTCCCCCCTCATCCTTCATCTAGAACGTAAAACGTCTATATCTCTCTGAAATTAACAACTTCCACTGGTAGCCCCATTTCTAGTCCGTAACCCCCAACAAAACTGGCCCCTTTAAACTCCCGGCCCCAGTACAATTCCTAATGACAGGTTTCGAACAACAAATTTGCGTCCCAGTACAACTGCTAGAGGGAGTACATGTGTATCCCAAAGGAGGAATCTTGTTCCTGGTGGTGCTTTTGTCGCTATGCAGCAGAGGAGGCTTGCGGGAGCGTTGCCTTGTGGCTCGTCAGCAATTGCCTCCATTTTCCTTCCTAGCTGGGTTTTGAAGGAAGGGGTCTTACGTTCAGAGTGACCTGTGTGGGAAGCCCAGTGGCTTTAACTAGTGTTGTTGGGATGAATGATTCGAGGATGAAACCAGTAGCAGTGCTAGGTGAAGTTATACTGTTGACATTGCTAGCCAATGTCCCGTTCCTAGTTTCCGTTGCTGGATGGGAGTGGCATCCCTGATGGATGGGTGAGCATTCGTGTGCGAGCGTGGGAGGCGTAAGGATGCGAGCTATGATCCTGCTCCTCATGAGTGTAAGTCTTCGTATATTCGCGCGGTTTTGCAAAGATATGACGAAGCTTGCTTGTATCAAACTTTCTGGCCTTGGTAGTCCATTGATTATCCCTCCAGTCATCTGTCTTACTCGACTTGGGAGACTTATTCTTCTTTGAAGACGGCTTGGGTGACTCTGGAGCTTTTGTGGGTTTCTCTGGAGGCTTGGAGGGCTTGAGTACTGTTGCGGTGCTTTTGAGAGTCTTGATTGTGGGGGTTTGGACCAGATATCGGTGCTGCATGGCTACTGTAGATACTGGTCGAGGTGGACGTGAAATGGGGTGTGAGGGTGGAGGCGAAGATTCTGGCGGTGGAGATGAGAGGGGAGGGGGTAGATAGGACGAATATGGGTGAGGTGGAGGTGGTGGAAGAAGTGACGAAGCTGGATTGGGCTTGATAGTTGATTTTGGTGATTCCGACTGGGGCGGGGACGAGGGCGAGGATAGCGGAAGAAACAGAAGAGTCGGTTTTGAAAGAGGTGGAGTAGGCGGAGGAGAACTCGGTTTGATGGATTTCGGACGGTCTGAGTGGAAATGTGGCGGAAATGGAGATTGACTTAGTTTTGGAGTTGATGTTGGTAGGCTTGTATGTGGGAGTGCCGGAGAAGAATGAATTGGCAGTTGGATGGTTGATTCTTGTTGTGCGATAGGCGGTGGATGGTGGGACGAGCTGTCTTTTGCTGTCGACTTTAGTGGCTCCGAGTGTGGCGGGGAAGAAGGACGAGACGAGTTTGGTTTTGACGTCGATTTAGGTGGCCCCGAATGCGGTGGAGGAGGTAGGTTTGGTTTTGACGACCACTTCGGTGGCTCCGATTGTGGTGAGGAAGAACGTGGATCTGGCTTTTTTGCACTTGAGTATGGCAAAAGAGCGGATGGACTAGGCTTTACAGTTGTTTCTCGGGCTTTTGGAAGAGTACTAGTAGACTTCGGAGGATCTGAGTGCAGTAGAGGTAGAGGAGATGCTGACCGACTAGGCTTTATAGTCGCTTTTGGTGTTTCCGAATGTAGCAGCGGACTTGTCTTGATGGTCGGCCTTGAGCTTTGTGAATAGCTTGAAGCAAGCGTGAGGGATGGCTGAAGCGTTACATTCAAGTGAATCGTCGCGTTCTGTACAGTAACATTTGACGATACTAGGAATATAGATGCGTTGATAGTCGGGCTTAGCGATTGTGATAATAGATGACTTGCCATAGAGCTCGGCCTCGGTGGTGGTTCAACGACCTCGAGTCCCTTGATAGAACTTTCCACGGGGTTGACTACGGCGACATTCCCACAGACGTATATACCAACAGAAAATGTCGCGAATGCCAGAAAATATTTCAGCCTCATGGTTGCTGTGTTTGCCGAAGCGATGATAAAGCAGGCGGCTGAAACCGAAAGTTGAAATGAATCCCGGTTTAGAAAAAAGGGGGTATGGACAAGATATTCAGTAACAAGCACTTGCGGCTATAATGTATTTGAGAGCAGATAACTGATTAAAAGCAGTTATTAAGATTCAGTAAGTTGACAAAACAGGTATCGCATTTTTGCCTCGTTGCTCTTTGGCAACAAAGCTACATTCCTCCCCCTGAATAAGCGAGATTGC
Source organism: Bryoglossum gracile (assembly GCA_037952635.1). Lineage (NCBI taxonomy): Eukaryota > Fungi > Ascomycota > Leotiomycetes > Helotiales > Bryoglossaceae > Bryoglossum > Bryoglossum gracile. The sequence goes on along the minus strand of JAPZPB010000149.1, from coordinate 38,560 downwards.
TGATCGTACCATAAACAATCATCCTCAGCCATTGCTTTATCGGTTTGCAGAAATGATAAGCAGTTGGCTATCTGCGCCAGAAACTTCAAGTATGGTGATCCTGTCTACTTGCAACAGTCTAAGAATCCTCGAAACCATGGGAACCGGGAATTCCTTGTTTTGCTTAGGAAGTAATGGGGCTACAGTAGGCCGAGTCTCTTCAAAGTGAGGGAGGTAAAGTCTTCAGAGGAAGTGAAGCAGAATATCACCATGTGAATAGTGTCCTAGTGCCGCACTGCCGCCGCTCGCCTTGGCCCGGCTGTTGCGGAACTTCTCTGGAGAAACGCACGATGCAGAGAGAGGAGCCAAGAGAAAGACTAGACAGTGCAGCTGGTACCACAGAGAACCAACAAGTGGAAGAGAGAGACCCCAAGATAAAGTTGCTGTTCTAGACGGAAGTTTCGTCTATAATTAATTTTGGATTAATCAACGTGTCCGGACACGGCCTGCATACTGAGTGAAGAATGTTCGATGTGGGCGTTGGTTTGTTGAATCGTAAGAAATAATTTCGAATAGGAAGTTACCCTTTACCTTTAAATAGGCAGTTTGGTTAGTTGGCTTCTTTCGAGATACGACTGAAGGCGCGCCAGGAATTATTTATTAATTCAAATTTCTCTGAGATAGGCCATTTCCAAATCTACATCTTGACAGGGCCAATGGGCTATTTTCAAGTCAGTGGTGAACTGCACAGCTAAAGAACATGAAGGAGATCATACCTTTTGGAAAGCAACATGCTGCTGTTTACCAGCCATTCCCATAAGCCAAACATCATTTGGATCCTGAACACCATTCGGACCACCCAGGAAGTTCATCGGGAATCCGATATCAAACGCAATAGCCTCCTCGATCTCCTTGATATCCTCTACCAACAGCTCCAAACTCAAGCCCTCAATATTGCCCTTCAAATGGTCAATCTTTCGTCCACCAATAATGGGGAACACGTAAGGGGTCTTCTGCATAACATATGCGAGCGCAACACTAGTAATTTGCGTCTTTTTAGCGTCAGCAATCTTCTCCAAGACTTTAGAGATCTTTATAGTAGCCTCGCTCGCCTCGCCTATTTTGCGGCCCTCCTGGCTCTTGCGTTGCTCATCCGACTTGAAATTGCCGCCTCCAAGAGCACCCCAGGGAGCAAGACCCATGCCTTCCTCGCGGCACATGGGGATAATATCGCGCTCAAAGTCACGGTGTTCGGCTGACCAGCGACCTTGGTAAACGGAGAATTGACGAAGGCCATTTTGGCGGGCGTATTCGTTGGCTTTGGAGACGACCCAGGCGGGGGTGTCGGAGATACCTAGGTAGAGAACTTTGCCTTGTTGGACGAGGGTGTTGAGCGATTGCATGAGCTCTGGGATAGAGCATGTAAAATCCCACCAATGTACATAGAGCGAGGGTGTGTTAGACTTGAAGCTCTAATTGATTGCCAGGTCAAACTTACCAAGTCAATATAGCTGGTCTGCAACTTCTTCAGGCTAGCCTCGACAGACAAGTGCATTGACTTCGTTCCATTGCCTGCATTATTGATAATAATCTCCCTGTCACCATAGCCCGCACGGTAACAGGTTGTGAACTTTGTAGCGATGACCATCTGATCTCGATTTCCCTTCGCCTTCATCCATTCCCCAAGCCACATTTCGGACTCTTCTTTTTGGTAGTTGTTCGCTGTGTCGATGAAGTTTCCACCGGATTCGTAGAAGAAGTCGAGAATCTTGTTGGTCTGCGTTTGATCGCACTCACCCATAAAATCGACCCTGGGCTGAGTTAGAGAGGCATTATGGTAAGTGCGGAGAGGTTGCGGAGAGGTTACACACCAAGATTTGCCAAAGTTCATGGCTCCGAGACATAGTGGACTGACTCTCACGGAAGCTGTGGGAGCAAGCATGCGATAGTAACCAAGAGCGGTCTTGGGGGGTGGAGGTCCCTGGAAAGCCATTGACTAGTGATATTTTTCGTATTGTTACAGCAAGATAGATCGTCGTAGACGTCGTAGACGTGATTCAATTGAGGAAACGAAAACTAATGTTGCATACAAGAAAATATTAAGGAAAAGAAAAGTTATTTATACCGCCGGAGCTTTCGCATGATCTCATGAGGGGCAGGGGCAAGCTCGCATTCGGATGGTCCCAGAATCTCCGCCCAAGCTCCGTGTGGAGCGTCATATTGAGGTTGTACTGTACAGTACAGTATGAAGCGATGAGGGGACGAAGTAGTGTGGTTGTATTGAAATGGTATGGCATGTTGGAAAAGTATAGTACGGTACCGATACTGGTACTCGGCCGGACCTGGAGAAAGTGGATGATGTATTCTCATGAGGTCAATGGCTCTGCAGTATGGTATCATAATGCACAACGGCATTGTGCCCGTTCTTAAGGCTTAAGTCCGTCTCTATTCTTTTGAGCCCTCAATCTCGAAGCGTTTCTAGGGTGTTAGTATGCGTAGCATGCGTAACTCGAGTGTCCTGGGCTCTTGGTCGAAAAAGAGAGCTATTTGAAGTCCAGAGCTGTGGTATCGCTAATGGTAAGATCTTACAGCATAGTACAGTACAGTACATACCGAGGTAGAAGCGAGAATTAACTTTTGATTGGAAAATAACTGGGTAGAAAAGCAGCTTCAGAATATTCAACTCTATTCGGATTTCCAAAATTCAAGTCGGCGTGGATTGCCTATTCATGTTATTTGAGTAATCGAATGAGCTTGAGTCGGGCACTTTCTTAGCAGCAATGAAACTTCCAACAACGTCCTCAACTCTTGTCACCTCGTCCTCGTTGCCTGCACAAAACACCACCCTCCCTCCAACAAGCGAGCCCCTCGACCCTCGACTCACTCATTACTAACAACAAGACACAATTCCAGCTTCATTTCGCCCGCCCGTCACAGTGACGTCTCAATTCACGTGCTGAGTTGCAATTTGCGGTGAGATTCCATAATACTGAACGCGGAGCCGGCCGTTTGCGGAGTTCCTTTACTATACTGATTGGCCACAACGCTGTATTCTACGACCGTTGTTGGAAAAGTCTCCAGCTAGCAAGCCATGAATGAATGAATTCCATTTCCCCCCCACTTTCTGTCTGCCTTCCCTTCTCCTCTTGCTCCCATTCCATACATATATATCTCTGTTCCTCCTCTGTTTTCAGCACATCGCTTTCGGATTCATTTTACATGTAATTGGTTGGAGCAGCGAATGAGTCTTGGACGCAACGATGTAGCAGAGGTCAGCTGCTTGAAAAAACTCCAGCCCAATTCACGAAACGCTTCTCGGAATACATCTCGGAATGTATCGCCAGCTCCCCCGCTCCGCATTCCCCACGAGGAAGGGCTGAGTGCCTCCCCTTGGTCCAGTGAAGAGCTCTCTCCTGCTCCAATTCATTTCAGGTCCTTCCAGGTCAAACGATTCCAATTTGAGAAAAATACTCTGAAACCAGAGATTGCTTCATCGGCTCTAAACGAGAATAGTGTATTCTCCCAGAGTCTGTCAACAGAGGCCTACAATACATCGAGCTTTGATGAAGAGGATGAGAAAGATGACTTCCCTGAAGGCGGGCTGAGAGCCTGGTCTGTGGTCTTAGGATCATTCTGTGGCTCCTTTGCTGTCTTCGGGATCATCAATAGCACCGCTATTCTCCTCGAGTACTTTAGCGAGCATCAATTGAAGGACAAGACTCCAAGTGAGATTGGATGGATCTTTGGTCTATCCCTCTTTCTGACTTTCTTCTGTGGTGCTCCAATTGGTCCAATCTTCGATGCATATGGTCCTAGAGCTCTGATCTTCTGTGGCTCTGTCTTGTTGCTCTTGTCAATGTTCTTGGTTGGGCTCTGCACTCGTAAGTTCAACTGTTCCTTCTAAGTTTTTGCCTTCTAACCATCAACCAGAATACTGGCACTTCATGATCGTCTACAGTGTTCTGAACGGCTTCGGAGGCTGTCTTCTCTACACCCCCTGCATCGCCTCAATTGGTCACTATTTCCTGAAGAAGCGAGGAAACGCAACGGGAATTGCAATGACAAGTGGCTCTGTAGGCGGAATAGTCTTCCCTTTGATGCTCCAGAAGCTCCTTCCAACCGTTGGATTTGCCTGGTCCACCCGCATCATGGGATTCATCCTCCTGGCACTGCTCATTTTGGCTAACCTCTTGGTACAATCTCGTCTTCCCCGCAAGCCCTTCAAGAACTTCTCAGGTGTCACTCCGGACCTGTCAGTATTCCTTGACGCGCCCTTCGCTCTTGTCGCCCTAGGGATCTTCCTGATGGAATGGGGCATTTTCGTCCCCTTGACATACATTACCTCTTACTCAACGTCCCATGGTCACACCGCCTCCTTCGGCTTCCAGATAATTGCTATTTTGAACGCCGGTTCCTTCTTTGGGCGTTTCTTCGCTGGTGCACTCGCTGACCTCATCGGTCGGATCAACACCTTGATCCTCTCTATATTCTGCTGCGTCCTTACTATTTTCGGACTCTGGCTCCCTGCCGCCAGCTCAGCGCCTATGCTCGTGGTCTTCGCCGTCATCTTCGGTTTCACGAGCGGGAGCAATTTGAGTCTGAGTCCGGTGTGTGTGGGACAGATGTGTAAGACTGAGCATTATGGGAGGTATTTTGCTACGTGTTGGATGTTTGTTGCTTTTGGGACGTTGACGGCGTTGCCGATTGGGGGGCAGATTTTGACGGTTATGGAGGGAGATTATACGGGTCTCATCACCTTTGCCGGGTTGAGCTATGCTGCTGCTGCGGGATGCTTGATTGCCGCCAGAGTTCTGAAGGTGGGGTGGAGATTCAAGACTGTTTATTGAGTGAATATTCATTTTGGGACATACGAACTCAGTGGAGGGAGGGGTGGGGGAGGTGAGATTGTAGAGATTGGTACAGTACATGAGATCGAAACGCACATCCGGCAACAGTGCAAAGATCGGAGATTATGTTCTGGAACATAAGATTGGAAACATACGAGAGACGGGACATAATATTAGGGGACGAAAGCACGCGAGGGAAACAAAACTTGCGATTTAGGTTGCTCGGTTTACATTTGATCCCTTGGAACGCAACGAGGTAGCGGCTGAACTCCGCTGATGCTTCTGACATTTTTTAGATAGGACATGTTTTACTCTCATTCGATTAGGCTACCGAGAGATTCATCTTTGGATCCAATATGCAGAGCTCTCGAAGTAAGTGGAGAAATCAGGTATGTATAGCAATGTGCATGATCGTACATTAATGTACAAAATTTTGCCCTAACTCCGCTCTTATGAGCCACAAATGCCAAATGCACCAAGACCCCCTCCCACTATCTAACATGTCCAAATACCTACAATGCCGTCCTTCCTTCCCTCAGCCATGTACCCATCCTTGATCCTGACTCTCTCCACAATCGCGGGTGTTTTACCTTCCTCCTCGGCAGTGACACCGGCGCCGCAATCCCAATGGCGCCCATCGGTCTTGTCGTAGACTTTGACGACGTCTTCGCCGGATGCTGACACAATGCGGCGGTTATCGAACATCATGCTTGTGATGGGAGCATCGTAGGCGTAGGCATCGTAGATGGCACCTGTCCGGAGATCCCAAATCTAGACTTGTTAGTACGGAGAATGTGAAGGATAGAAGGGAATTACGCGTATGCTTTTATCTAGACTGCCCGTAACCAGATGAACATCGTCGAATTGCAGACAAGTCACAGGGCCAGTATGTCCTACCAAACTTCTGTGAACCTGCCCACTCCTCAAATCCCACAAGCGGACCATCCCATCAGCTGTTCCACATGCCAAAGCTGCATCGAACACTTGTAAGGCTCCAACGAAATCCGCGGAAGTATCCGCTGTTCTGCCAGTTTGCCTCCAAGCTCCCTCACTAGAGCCCATGGTCGCTGATGCTTGGGCCGCTGCCCACATGACATCTAACGTTTGGACACATCGACCCTTTTCAAGATCCCATTGTCTCAGAGTTTTGTCTGCTGAGCCAGAGATGAGAGTGTCGCCTTTGAAATGTAGAGCTGTAACTTCGTCTACGTGAGCTTCGAGGGTAAATAAGGGACAGTCGGCCATGCTGCCGGCAGGTGGTTCTGGCTCTTCATCCCCCTCGTTGTTAAAAGCCAAGGGATCATCATCGTCATCACCACCCTTGTTGATCCTGTTGTCTTGAGGTTCGTAATGTGATTTGCTCAGATCCCATAGACGAATCGTAGCATCCATAGATCCGGTTGCGACGATATTGTCCTCGACCTGGAGTGCCCTGACGGATGCAGTATGGCCCTCTAAAAGACCAATACATCTTCCAGCATTCATATCCCAGACACGAACGGAATCATCTAGGGCTGAGGTGACCAAGGTGCCGAACGGAACATCAAAATCAAGGGCCGTGATCATCTCGCTATGAGCACGTATTTCTCGAATTATAGACCCAGGTTCAAAGTGCTCATGTAAGATGGGCATTGATTTCCGCCTGATAGTCTTATGCCTCTTTGCCTTGGTAGGTGTGGTATTTGCCGAGGGCAGTTTCTCGTATATCGACTCGGACATGAACGTGGAATCCACGGGCGAGTCTTTCAGGCTCTTCTCGTCGTCTTTAGTTTCTTTGGCGAATTCTTCGGCATCGTCTAACTGTTCTTGTGCATCCTCCAGCCGGTTTTCAACATCCAGAACTATTATCAAGTCAGTCAAAACCTCCGCAGAAAGCAAACCCTGGCAACCGACTATCATGTTCTAGCAATGCTTCTTCATTCTCAAGATTGGCCAGCCGTTCTAGCACAATCCTCCGCATGCTGTTGAGGTTGGAAATCTTGTTATCTATTTCATGAATCTCGCTGCTTGCCATGTTTTTGCGGATGCTCATCATCTCTAACCGGTGGTTTAGAGCCGTCCGTTCTTTCTTGAGCTTTCCAATAGTTGGTGGTGTATCTCCATCTGATTTATCGTCTTCTAAAAGCTTCCTGCCCCTCGATATCCTCCTCCGGTGCTTCTTTCCATCTGGACTGTTATCTGGTAGGGTGGCTTGAAACCCTTGGAATAGAGAGTATGCATTTTCATCCTCGGGTATTTTAGCCAAAAGTTCGTCTGGCAGGAAAGCAAGCGCCCGGTATTGTATCTCTGATGTTGATAGCTTCGAACGGACGAGATCAGTAGGCGAAGTTTTCGCAAAGGAAAAGACACTCCTCTGGAGGTTCGGCCGTCGAAGCTGTTTGTGCAAATCGCTCATTGCATTTTGATAGTGCGTGCTCGCTGGTGGATCTGCCAAAGGCCCCATCAAGTGCCCTGCCGTTGTCGTAACTTTCCTTCCAAACGCCTCGAGTCCCCGGGTCTAGATTTTATCAGCAAAGGCATTGTGAGTGAGGGCTGTTCCACAGGGACATACTGATATTATGGCCGTATCCTCCTCCGCTGAACCTCGGAAAGGGGAGGCATTGCGGCTCCTCGAGCCAGCCATACGGTACCGTTCACCGTATGCAAAACATGTAATAGAAGGCTAACGGTTGAGACTTTGTCTCGAGTGCTGTAGGCGTTGGGAAGGTCAAATGTAGCAATTTTTGAGTTGTTTATCTTGGTCTAGTGATCTCGAAATCCGATGATGCGCCTTGGTGCCACAGCTCAAGCCACACTTGCAGGGATCTTGGAAGGACCTGAATACTTTGGAGAGGTTCACGCTTTCTCCCACATCTCAAATTCCGAAAGTTTGCACCACCGAGAGGCATTGGGTGTCTGAAGGGCTGAAACATTCACCATATCCGCCTAGGTATTAATTTCTCTGCCCTGTGTGCGAACGTCGTCCTCCCATCCTCTACCATCTCCAACCCGAAGCTTCTACCCCACACCTAGGTTAGCATGGACACGGCCATCGACCTGTCAGACGCCTCAAAGGCTCTCGACTTATCGAACATTCGATTCCAGCTCATGTAAGTACATGTAAATCGATGTCCATGTGCTTGCTAGTAACAAAAGTCACATAGTCGGTTGGAAGATACCATCACGTTTCACCTAATTGAACGCGTTCAATTCCCATTCAATGGCACAATCTACAAAGCTGGAGCTCTCCAAATACCTAACAGTAACCTAAGCTTCCTTGACTGGACACTCTGCGAACGAGAAAAACTCGATTCCCTAATTCGACGCTTCCAGTCCCCGGACGAGTACCCATTCTTCCCGGATTCCCTCTCGACCCCGATCTTGCAACCTCTACACTATCCGAAAATCCTCCACAAGAACGATGTGAACGTCAACGAGAAGATCAAGGCCAGCTATATTGGACACTTCCTGCCAGCAGCTTGTGCAAATTTTGGACATGAGGACAGGGGCGAGACTCAAGAGAACTATGGATCAGCCGCTACAGCAGATATTGCTTGCTTACAAGCTCTATCACGGAGAATTCATTTCGGCAAGTTCGTGGCAGAGTCAAAATTCCAGACCGAGAAGCACTTGTTCACACACATGATCAAGGCAGGGGATCGAGAGGGTATTGGAGCTGCAATTACAAAGCCAGCTGTGGAGAAGCAGGTGTTGGACAGATTACGGCTAAAGGCTACGATTTATGGAAGGGATCCTAGCACAGGCAAAGATGGTCCTTTTAAGATCAACGTGGATGCTGTTGTCGCAATGTATGAGAACTTCGTTATCCCTCTCACCAAGGAGGTCGAGGTTGAATACTTGATGCAACGGTTAGAGCTAGAATAATTTATAATAATTTTGGGTTTGCAAGGACAACGTCTATTGCGGAGGGCTTATATACTCGCTAATATCTTTGACTGCACCCTCGAACTTTGCTGCCTCTATTAAAATCATGCTTCCTTGTGGTTTGATGCCCATCTCAGAGAATGCTCTTTTGCTGTCCGCCATTCCATCGCCTTCGTCCTTGGTGTATTCGAACGAGCCAGATGCCAGTGCGTGTCTTTTTAGAACTTCATCTTCTGGGTGGAAGTAGAACGTCTCCCGGGTTCCGTGGCCTGTCTTGTTCTTCTTACTCCTGGGTGCATCCTCCTGGTCTAGAGCTGAAGCGATCTCATCGTAAGTTTTCGAGAGAATAAGGTAGTGCGTGAAATCGTACGGCTCTTTATCCTCGACAGCAGCCTCGATCTCATCTATAATCATGGCGTACATCGGAGGAGAGATCTCCGAGGGCACATTGATCAAGCGTTCAGCAAGAATAAGGCCAACTTGTGATAAGGATGAGAGTAGGCCGCTGAGAGGTGCTAGTGTGGGACTTGACTTTGACTTTTCGATCAGGTATTCGGTCAGATCCTTAATAACCTTCTTTTCTCTGTGCTCGTGTAGGTTGAGAATTGTAAGGAAAGCGTACGCGTCAGTCTCGTCTCCGTCGACCTTGACTGTGGAGCCCAGAGTTGGTTGCGACAAGATGAGGTCTGCGAGAGCTGAAAGGTCGAATAGTTGCGAATCCACATCCAGCAATTGTCTCAAAAGATTCTTAAGCCCGTGGAAATCAACGTCTGGCTTGAAGTTGAACCACTCGAATTCCACATTAACCATATCAACATCCTGAATCGCGGTCAGTAAAGGCGGGGTAGAATTGCTGTTCCAAGGGACCTACATCCTCGCTCTCACTGTCATTATATCGCCCCTGATGTAGGGGTGCCTCTGGTAGGACTTCTGGGTCTCTATTCCTCTTCTTAACCATTTTGAATTGTGGTGTTGCCTTTTTGTGTGCAAATCCCGATTGCAAAGTAATTTATCTATCCTCCTGTCTCTTATCGGCCTTATCGGGAGCCCGCTGAAAATTTGAAAACCCCACCATCCCCTCAATCCCCTCGATTACTAGTTGTGAGCAGCAACAAACACTTCTTGAAATAGGCCGTCTCTCGAAATTTGGGATTTTTTTTGAGTTGCCCTTCTCGTTCCTAGTGTAGCCATGGCGACCAACGGGGAGACTGTGGACGAGCCACACAAGATCTTTGATACCATCCTTACCCTGGATTTCGGGTCAGTGACTCTTATGCGCGTAGCTCATGCTGGAAACGTGTACTGATTTTGGAAATATAGATCTCAATACACTCACCTCATCACAAGGCGATTGCGCGAGCTCAATGTGTACTCTGAGATGCTCCCGTGCACCCAGAAGCTTGTGGATCTCACCTGGAAGCCCAAGGGTATTATTCTCTCTGGAGGACCGTACTCAGTCTACGAAGACGATGCCCCTCACGTCGACCCAGCAATCTTTGACCTCGGAGTCCCAATTTTGGGCATATGCTATGGTTTACAAGAAATTGCTTGGCACCATGGAAAGAACGTCGTTGCTGGCACTTCTCGGGAGTACGGACACGCAGATGTTCAAGCTCAAAATCACAATGGCCATGTTAACAAGTTGTTCCAGGGTCTTGAGAGCGACTTGAAGGTTTGGATGTCCCACGGTGACAAGCTTGGAGCCTTGCCTGCTCAGTTCCACACTATTGCAGTCACCAAAAACTCACCGTTTGCTGGCATTGCTCACGAGAGCAAGCCAATATATGGTATTCAATTCCACCCTGAAGTTACACACACGCCAAGAGGAACAAAATTACTTGAGAACTTCGCTGTGGGAATCTGCGGTGCTAAGCAAGATTGGACTATGGCAACATTCGTGGACAAGGAGATTGCAAGAATTCGGGCTTTGGTTGGAGAGGAGGGACAAGTTCTTGGAGCTGTTAGTGGAGGAGTCGACTCTACAGTGGCAGCTAAGCTCATGCACGAGGCCATTGGCGATCGATTCCATGCTGTCCTCGTTGACAACGGTTGCATGCGTTTGAATGAGTGCGCACAAGTTAAAAAGACCTTGACTGAGCACTTGGGTATTAACCTCACTGTGGTTGACGCCTCAGACCTCTTCTTGGATGGCCTCAAGGGAATTACCGATGACCCAGAACGCAAGCGCAAATTCATTGGTGGAACCTTCATTGATGTCTTCGAAGCAGAGGCACTAAAGATCGAGGAAGCTGCCAAGAATTCCCCCAAAGCTGGCCGCATTGAGTGGTTCCTCCAAGGTACTCTCTATCCCGACGTGATTGAGTCCATCTCTTTCAAAGGACCTTCCGCTACTATCAAGACTCATCACAACGTTGGTGGTCTTCCAGAGCGCATGATGAATGGCCAAGGGCTTAAGCTTGTGTAAGTCAAATTTCCCATACTATTTCCTAACATATAAAAGGGCCGGGAGCCGTAAAGCATGACTTAGGGGCGTGTCTCTAGAGTTGGTCTTGAGAGCGTCTTTCATGATCAGCTCCTCGGGCTCTCACTCTGCTTCTAGACTTGCGTGCTAAATTCTCATAGGGAGCCTCTTCGCGAGCTCTTCAAAGACGAAGTTCGTGAACTCGGACGTCAATTGGGCATTCCACATGACCTCGTGATGCGTCACCCTTTCCCCGGACCAGGGATTGCTATCCGAGTCTTGGGCGAAGTAACTCGTGAGCAAGTTGCGATTGCACAAAAGGCGGATTTCATTTTCATCGAGGAGATTAGGAAGGCTGGTCTCTATGATCAGATCTCTCAAGCATTTGCTGCTCTCCTCCCCGTCAAGGCTGTTGGTGTTATGGGCGACAGGCGTGTTCACAGCCAAGTTATTGCTTTGAGAGCTGTTCAAACCACCGATTTCATGACGGCAAATATATTCCGCTTTGACTGGGATTTCTTGGAGAGAGTCTCGACTAGAATTGTGAACGAGGTAGATGGTGTTTGCCGTGTCGAGTATGACTTGACAAGCAAGCCTCCTGGAACCATTGAGATGGAATGATTGGATACCCTGGTTTGCTTTCTGGCGTTAAGGCATAGATCATAGAGCGGCAACCTTGCTCAAGTTCAACGGATGGGGTAGAGAAACTTGCATATTTTACGGCTCTCCTTGTCCAAGCCCAAGTGGCACTGTAGCTCACCGCAATTTTCCTCTACCATGCGCACCCAGAGTGAAACATACCTCTCGGTTTTGCCGGGCATGCCTCCGTACATGTACTGTACAATATGTATATGAGACAACCAGCAATATCCACATCTCCGAGCCTAATTCCAACCAGACTTTCGCACAAAACAAAAAGCAGAGCCGAGTACCTGTTCTCTTAAGCTCCATCTGGATAAAGAGTTGTCTATCCAGGTAGTTCGTACAGCTCTTTCCAAGGCTCGCCTTCCTTCGGTGCACATCCAGATGGCTCAGGGGCAAATCACGTGCACCTTCGCATTGTCCAGTACGGATCAAGACTGGACCAACTGTAGCTTTCACATGCTCGAGGCAAAACTGGAATGGCATATGAAAGCCGTCAGTCAGCCCGTCAGACCCCACCGAGGGACCAAATCCCCAAATCCCTTTCCCTTCCCATCCCCTTCCCCTTCCCCGTCCCCTTCCCTCCTCTTCAACTCTTGTATTATATCCTCACTATGCTCTCTGCTCTTTTATCCCACTCTTCTTTCTAATGCCTCTATTCCATCGCTATGTCTCCGGACAATCGTCAACCAGAGAGCGACCAACAGAAAGATGACATTATTCAAGGTCAATGCTCGCACTCGCATGTGATTTCTCTGTAACTGACGAACTCGCAGACGTTCTCCACGAAGAAGATGTGCGAAGATCCCGAATGCTTTTATATGCGCTTCCAGACTGACCACAAGTAGTTATATAAAATACTCGGCGCATCGCGAAATGCTTCTGCTGCGGATTTGCGGCGAGCCTACCTCGAACGATCCAAGATTTGTCACCCAGACAAACCGCCATTCCATCCCCAGTCGACGAGGTATCTCTCTCTCGCATGCGCATATTGCATAACTTGACCTAATAGATTGGCAGTGCTTTTCAGAGACTTGGGTTTGCATTTGACATTCTAAAATCGCCGAGCGCAAGACGAACCTATGACCGAGCCTCGAAACCAACATCCTCACAATTGCCTGACAAGACTACCTTCTTGGGCGGCGAATACACCTTCCGCAGCGCTGTCGAGGCTATACTTCATGAATTTATGACCGGTGATTTCGCAATTGTGAGGAGATGGCTCGAATCGCTGCACGCGCAATATCCACATCTCGTTAGTGAAGAGGTGGTATTTAACGTTGAAAGGAGTTTTGTTCGGATACGAGAACTCGTTTTGACGACAAGAACTTATGCGCTTTTGATATATATTGAATTGGGGCGGATACACCGAGTTCAGAAACGACTTATGGGCCTCGGGTATTTGGATGTGGTTGGAAGGGCAAGGCTCACGATTCATCTTGTGAGAGTTACACTCGCAGTCCCGATGCGTGTTGATCGCGCTTTAAAACAGAGAGAAGAGAAAGCTTGGAGAGCAAAAGTTGCTGGCTTGCAGGCCAGAGGAATTGTGCCCACGGAGACTATGGGTAGAGCGGGAATCTTGAACGAGAGGGTTAGTAAGGTCCTAGAGTTTATCGTTGGGGCAGCAGGAAAAGACGAGGGGGCCGATGAAGCCTGGGCCTCGGGCGCCAGTATGGGAAAAGTTTCTTAATGCTTTGGCTACAGGAGTCCGGTCAAAATTGTTAGCGGCATTGTCTCGGCGTACAACTTTCGGTTGGCGGATTTTCTGGGTTTTCTTGGTGGGATTCTTCGTTCTCTGAGGAGTCTTGTTTTCCAAGTATATACCCCACTTAGCGTTGGAACGGTTCTGGGATTTGGATCTGGGGGATGACTGGCTATTGCATGTAAAAACACAAGGAACACCTTGATGATAAATGGGATATCTATTCCTTTGATTGGTATCACTCGTTTTTGACTGTCTATTCATCATTCACTATTGAAAATATCAAAATGAAGATCAAAATCAAATGATACATTGAAGGGTTTGAATACACATTGTTCTTTATTCACCTCTATTCTATGTACACTTCACATTGCCATAGCAAGTACTATTCCTCCCCCGAATATCGAGGCAACAGTTATGATACTCGAGACCGATAACGTCGACATCCCACTGATCCCATGTCCGGACGTGCAACCACCTGCGAGTCTCGCTCCAAAAACCATCGAAACACCGCCCAACACCGCCCTCCCTATTGAGATTGGAAGATTTCCGCCCGGTATCTCTATCTTAACCGCTTGATTTAGGAGTACTGCACCAGACAGCACACCAGCGCCAAACACAATCGAACCATAAGCAGGGGCTGCCCTCGTCGTCCTCGACCTCTGAGAGTTCCAAGCTCCCACGATATACTGTCCTACTTGCTCATAGCCCGTAGAGACACCCACAGCGTTTCCAGTTAGGAATAAAGATGCTGCCTGGGCTCCTCCAATCATAAGACCTCCTGCAATAGGAGGGAGCATTGCCTGTCCGCTTCCATCCAGGAGATTCATTGACATAACGACCGCAAGACAAACCACCTCCCAAATCAGGATTGCATATGACTCCTTCACGCCGCATCGCCCATGCACAGTGTTGCTTTGCGCACCGAACTTCGTTGTATCTTGGATTGTTGATTTGGGGATTCTTGGGCCAACTAAGGTGTATAATGTCCCGCCAATGAGCCCCCCTACGAGCGCAAAGTAGCCAGACTGAACGCCCGTTGCAGCCTGGACGAGCACAGTTCCTGGACAGGCTCCAGTAAGTGTCATACCGGCACCAAGCATTATACCACCGATGATGTTCCCATCATAGCCGCCAAACAAACCAAGTGTTGAGGGAGATCTCGGTGTACAGGGTGACAACCCCAGGCGTTTTGCTGCAGCCATTGCAAGGCTTCCTGTTGTCAGCTGGGACATTAAGGAGCTGTTCGGAACTTACGTGCTACTAGCGTTAGCTGTTATAAATACTTGCAGCATATGAAAATCCGTGAGGTGCATTTGAGAAGTGATGATATAGGGCGAGTAGACTCCAGCTGCTGTCAGTGCAGCACCAAAGAGTGCACCCGCTCCGAGAGTTGATAGCATCGGTGCCATTGTGAAAGTTTTCAACGATGAGTTTGGAGATGAATTAGAAATGAGCGGGATTTCCAAAGGAAAAGCATGATATAAAAGGCGCTGAATCATACGCAGAGACAACATGGGCCTTGCCCCTCGGCGACTAGAACCACACTTGTGTCCTCTGCCGGGCTTCTCATATCTTCTCCATATCAATCTCAAGCTATCGCCGCAGCTCCGGCACTCGCTCTTTCAAAGTCGAGGGAGAACTTAACTTCAAAACAAATAATCTATCATTTAAGGTTAGATTGTCTTACTCCGTCGACCTCACCGACTAGCTATGGCCATGGTCGGCGATCTGATGTCTTGACGTACTTGTAGTGAGACACAATGCGGTCCGATCCGGGATTTGTAACGTCAGGTTCCAGAGGTTCCAGATCGTTGGACTTCACGAGGAGCCTGATCGTATCTTGACTCTTGAGATGCCGTTGTGTTGAGAGTTGGGAAAGTTTCCTACGGTGTAAACTTTGAGGTCCCCGAATCCCCGCGCCCCTGAATTTGGCGGGTTTCGGAGCAGCGAGAGGCTTGATATCATACGACATGAACCAAGTAAGAGAGGTACTGCAGAATGTTGCTCTTCTCTATGGCTCTCTTTTTTCTCGTCCTAAAATCAATTTCTGTCCAAAGCATCTATCACTTACCTTGTCTTTCTTCCGATACCCAGTACCAAGTACCCTACTTCATGATGGCTGCTTCAACTCCTCATTATGTTGCAATACTTCCTCACATCCATACAATTTTCGAACCAGCCACCTCTACATGGCAGTATATCGTTGCAGACCCCGAAACAAAATCAGCAGCAATTATTGACTCGGTCCTCGATTTCGACCCGGCCAGTAGTCGCATCAGCACCTCCTCAGCAGACAACCTCCTCTCCATCATCGCCTCCGACAATCTCAACATTACATACATCATGGAAACCCACGCCCATGCAGACCATCTCACAGCATCCCGGTACCTCCAATCCAAACTCAAACAACAGCAAGCCAACTCCCTCTAATCTCCATCGGCAAGCGAATCAAGCAAGTCCAAACTACTTTCGCAGCCAAATACTCGATCCCAGCTTCTGAACTCGAAAATTGTTTTGACCACCTCTGGGAAGACAACGAGGTTTTCTCAATCGGTTCTCTTGAAGGCAAAGTCTTCCATCTCTCAGGCCACACACCCGACCACGTCGGCTACCAAATTGGTCCCAACATCTTCACTGGGGACTCGATCTTCAACCCCGACGCATGTGCTTGTTTTCGAGGAAGGAACTCGATTTTGTGGAGTCATGAGATAATGTGATGGTAAATAGTAATGTGGAAAGGAGAGATCAAGAGTGGCCAAGCAGTTATAAATGAATAGAAATGACTGACAAAGACCGTATGGCCCGTCTGCATGCTGACACTTGCTTGAGCGTGCTTGAAGTTATGTTGTATTTAAATGATTTGCCTTTCTGGAGACGGGATGACAATCCCGCGCTGTGGGGTTGCGGAGAATATTCACACGAAGAATCTTTGGCGTGGACAATCCAAGAGAATTCTGAACTATATCCTCACAAGGAAGGATTGCCGAGGGAGTAATCTGCAAAGGTAGAACCCCTCGAATGGAATTAACACCAGTAAAACATTCGTATCCAAGGGGCCTCAGCACACTGGTTAGTTTTCCATCCTGGTCACAATAGAACTTAGACAAGTTGTTTAGCAGTGATACACGCGAATCTCATTGCTCTCTGCTAAGAAGACCACCACCACCTGGCCTTAGTCCATAATGTAACTTTACATACACAATATCATATCGTAACGTGTCCGCATCTACTGTCGTCTGTATCCTTGAGGAGGTGGCCCTCTTCCATCATATGGCGCACCAAAGTTCATGCCGTCTGGAACTTGGAATCCGCTCATACCTGGTGGCATGAATCCGGGAGGTGGTGGTTGGAAGAAGCCCGGAGGTGGTTGCATCTGCATGTTGCGAGGAGGTCCAGCCATAACATCAGGGGGTGGAAAGTTGCCCATCGGGAACCCGGGAGGGAACATTTGCTGAGGCATGGGCATACCGCGTTGAGGTCCATTAGCTAGTCCGGGAGGAGGAGCAATGTTTTGAGGCATTCCCCTGTGTTGTGGTGGAATTTGTCCTTGGCGATCCCAACCCATGTCCAAACCAGGGGGTGGTGCTGGGCGCTGGAGGATTTGTGTCGGTTGTGGTGGGTTGCCAGGCTGTCTCTCATGTTGAGGGGGTCCACGTTGGAAAGCCTGATCATCGAAGAAGCCAGGTGGTGGTTGTGGGCGACGCTGAGAAGCGTTTTGCTCGCGAAGTATGGCATTTCTTTGCATCTCTCTTTGCATCTCTTCACGTGCTATCATATCCTGTTGCATCTGCATTTGACGATCAATCTTCTGAGGGGCCATTCTCAGGAGAACCTGCTCCGAGCGCTGTGGTTCTGGCGCAGTCTTTATACTTTGCATGAGACCCATGAGAAATGCTGTGTTTGTAGCTTGACTTGAGGGTTGATCTGATCTAAGGGAGGACTGGCTCATCGCATTTTGGCGCTGACTAGCTAATTCTTGAGCCATCTGATCTTGCCGAATTTGGGGTTGGCTTCCAGCTATTTGGCGTTGACCTATTAAGTCTTGAAGGGTTTGCTGGGAATTTCGGGCACCTCCCCGACCGTCATCTTGGCGTTCGGGGCGGTATTGTTGAAACGACTCCTGAGTAGGAACAGGACCACTTTGTGTGTGCTCTAGAGCTGGAGGTGGCTTTGGTTGTAACAAGATATCTGCAGGAGGTGAAGTGCCAGCTCCGAGGGTATTAGGACGCTTCAGCTTTTGCAACAAAGCCTGGAAAGCTTGCTTTTCAACCGGATCATCGCCTGGGTTGCCAGAACTCTTCCCAAACGAAGCAGTTAGGTCATTTTGAGGCAGGGGTTGCATAGCTTGGGGTTGAGGAGGCTCGGTTTGTCGACGTGGAGGCTCTTCCTTATCGGCGAAGAAAGAGGTGAACCGAGATGCCTTTGCTATGGTCTTGGCCTTTGGAACACTCTCTTTGCTTGAGTCGGGCCCGACATCTGGTGATTGCTCTTCTTTCGGTCCTCCCCATAAGCCAAAGAATTTGTCTGGTCCGGATTCAATGATTTCAATAGGGGTCTCGACCTTGGGCTTATCGAAACCAAAGAATCCAGCACCAGCATCAGGCTTTGCTGTATCTTCAATAGGGGTCTTCGTATCTTTACCTTGCATCTGAGCCTTCCACTTCTCAAAGTCCTTTTGTGTATGAGATTGGCCCTTTTCTTCAAGAGGTTCATCCATCCATTCTGGCTCACGCTCTTGACGCTGATCCCTATCTCCGCCCCATCGTCGGTCGCCTCTGTCGTTTCCTCTTTCATTTGGTCTGTCTCCCCTGTTATCATCACGCTCCTTCTCTCTCCATCCTCTAGTACCACCAGTAAATCTGTCCCCGTTACTACTGCGGTCCTTGGGTGTCGGAGGCCCATCATTGGCCTCTCTATCCTTGAACCAAGACTCATTTCGGCCACGGCCAGTCCCATTTCTGCGGCTGTCCCGTTCTTCATGATCATCCTTGTCCCGTGTAAACGTATCAAACCCTCGTGACCGCTCCTTTGTATCACGGTCCTCACGATCTCTAAACTTCCTGTCTTCGTGACGTACACCCATACGCCCAGTGAATCGTTCAGCACCCTCGGTACCAAAACTCTTTCTAGGCTTCACAGCTGTCCATCCATCACTATCCTCGCCATCTCCGCGCTTGAGACGTAGGTTATTGTTCCGGCCGTCTCGTGCTCGCTCACCATCAGCTTCACCAGCCTTATTGCGGAAACTGTATCGGTCTCGGGAATCGACATCTCGAAGGTGTGGACGATCTGCAGAGTCGAGGTTCTTACTGGCATTTCGGTTTGAGGTCGCGGACATGAAGGACATCTTTGGTGGGCCGAGGACTATATCTTCAGGGTCTAGGACAATCAGCTTATGGTAGGAGATTATTTAGGGATAGGACATACTAGCACTATTGCGCGATACATGGCGTTCTGTAGGGCGCCTGTTCGTCTGATCTAAAAGATGGTTAGAGTCATGATTCTTGGCTCTATCAGTTGTTGGTTTGGCCGAATTACGATTAGCTTCTGTTGGTGGTCTGACTATGTGTCAATAAGGGCCTTTCGGCTTCACAAGAGGTATCTTACCCCATCCATTGCTCTGCTGGAGGGAGGGCTGCAGGCTTCACCACTAAGGGTGATTCTCGAAGGAATACGAGCTCTTCTGGTGTGTATCTAATCGCCATAGCTGCGGACCCAACTTGGTAAATCTACTGTGATGTAGAAGGCTCATGGGCTGTTTTCAAAGCGGCTTATTGCCTCGAGGTTGTCAAGGCTGGGTGCTGGGCGGGAAGCTAGTAGAAAGGTCTGCGGATCGTCGAAATGAAGGATGATGATTAGGAGATGGTTCGTATAGGAAGTTATAAGGTGAGGCTTGATGCAAATCTGGGTTAGGAGCTCGCAAGATTTCTGTCTTTTAAGACAGGCTGAGCGCAAGGCGCAAGGCAGGTCGTGTGTGTCCAAAGCAAAGCGGATGTGTCTTGGAGCTGTTGATGAGTCAATCGCAGAGCCTGTAGTGTTTATCTCTTGCAGAATTGTTTGGTCAGCAGTTTTAGGAGAATTATTTTGTAGATGTTGGAAGGGAGGAGCTGTTTGATTGTGTAGGCTTTTCATTGTCGCGAGTCGATAGATGCCAATGCATGGAAGTTGGAGGAGCTCGCTTAGTTCGGGGCTAGCTTCCATATTGCAAGGGTGCAAAGTGTCACCTGCGTCAAAGGCAAGGCTACTTTCAATTTTGTGCTATTTGATAATTGCTTAAGTTGTGGTGGATGTTTTGCACTCTTTAGTATTTGGTATTTGGAACAGATAAAACTATGATTTACGGTAAATTAGAAGTTGTGAAATGCTTTCACGTTAAACTGTAATGTCTTTTCGCTCCTAGCCTGCTCACAAGTCGTTAAGGTCCCCATGCATATTTCCAAGAGCTTCTGAGCTTTGTTCATTATAGGGTATCTCCTCTACAACTAAATTAGCCTTTAAAACCCAAGGTATCAGCCGTGATGACGGCGGCCTCTGCTCCTTTACTCCAGTTCCTCACCCGCTTTTTGTCACATGACTCCAACACCTTCTCCATCAACACTTTTAGGGGCATGCCTCCGCCAAGAGCTACCTCTGCCTGAAGCCAGGTCATCGTGCTGAATCTCGTGATCAACGTAGTACTACCACCTTCGATTGTGCTAGCTCTGTAGAGAATTCGAAGGATCTTATCTCGCAAGCCGGATGCTAAATATGGACTGTTGTAGATGGACAGCAGCTTCTCGAACACTCTTCTCTTTCGGTACATGGTCATATCTGGTTTTGTCCGAAGCCCAGCAAGCATGCACGTGAATAGCCAACTTGCTTCTGAGTAATGGGAATCATTTTGACTTGGGCCTTCATCAAGGACCTTATACATCAAGGGAATTTTGTCGACTGTCCATGTGGGGCCCAGGGTGAGAAATTTGTTGATCTTTTCGTACATGCAGTGCAACGGATCAGCGAGAGCAGTGATGGCGTATGAGGCGAAAGCGGGGATGATGGTAAGTAATGGCTCCTTGTCAATGACTGGCTTCGCAGTTTCCGCTAGTTCACATAGAAGCAGCCAAATCTGGTCCTTCTCCTCGAATATTGAGACCTTTAGCTTTGCGGCAAACTTTGAAATGTTCGTAACGGCTTCTTTGCGGACACTCAAGTGCTTTGATGATAAAAGCATAATAAGTGCAGCTGCATGGCCACCCTCGATAACATCCTCAACTTCTTTAGTTGTCCACTTCACAAGTGAGTTATGATCTTCTGCTGGTGTCGCATCGTCTCCGAGACTCTTCAGGGGCTGGACTTTCTCAGCTTCCAATGGAGCATTAGGCTCCGCACCCTTTCCTGCTTCAACAGGGGAAGCTTCCACCTCCAGAACAACAATGTCATCAACGAGCTTGCTGGACCGTTCGATGATCTTTCTGGCACCAGAAGCTTCTGGTGTCGCCTCCAGAATTTTCTTGATGACGGCTTTAAGCACCTTTTTATCCTCCTTGATCTTCAAAGAAGCTGCTAGAAATTGCGCAACAAATTGAGCAATTTCTTGTAGCACGGGGTCATTAGCAGACTTGATAATGAATGGCCATTGCTCGGCAATCGCCAGGGCCAACAAACTAACAGGCGATTGTTTCTCATCAGTCTTTCCAAGTGCATCATAGGTCGCCTCGAGAGCGAAGATGTACTTGACCGGCTTGGCCGCACATCGTGAAACACATTCATCGAGGAATGAATATATGTCAGGTAGATTAGCGCTTCCCTGTAGATTTTTCAACCTCAAAACAATAGAATCTAAAGCAGAGATAGCAGTCTGTGTTTGTAGTATTTGACTATCCTCCACCACGGAGAGGAGAACTGAGCGTAATTTGTGTAATGGTAAGTCTGTGGGGGCTTCGGCTGAGAGCTTTAGCATCGCCATGAACGGAGAAATAGGTAGACCCTCGATTTTGTTGAACCACCGTGTGCCCGGGGAGAACTGCGCAAAGGCGAACACGTTCTCAAGCTCCATGGCATGAATAACTCGGTCCTCTGGGCTTGGTATAGTCTCGGCAATAGTCTTCAGGTTCTCAGCCAACGCCGCTGACACGCCGAATTTTGAATCTAACGCGATGCGGGGAACCACTTCGTAGTAGAGGACCAACAACCTGGTAACTGCCTCTCGTTGCATGTAGTCCGTAACTGACATTCTTCTGTATGCCACGATCACATCTTTGATGGAGGGGCATCTCTTACAAAAGTCATCTGTCAACCTGTCGGCCGCCAAAGTCCATAGTGATGAAGGAGAACCATTTGAGGCTTCTTGATACATCTGTAAAACCCGCTGCATCTTACTGAATGCTACGCAAAGTAGTCTGATAGAGAAGAACGTAATGAGTGGATGATGGGGTTGGTTCAGACATCGGGTTATAACTTTTTGATTCAAGGGTTGAGGGAGGAGGTTTTCCAGAACCACAGCAGATGGCGGAGGAAGTCTTGCGTATCTCTCCTTATGGCCAAAATATTGCGGTACTGGAAGTTGCAGAGCAGCGAAGATGAAGGCACCGTAGCCCATCCATGTCGTAGTAAGTTTGGGCTCGAAAGAGAAGTCCTTCTTGCCAAAGAAATAATCTGCAACTAGTTCTGGTGCAGATCTTAGAATAGATATAAGGAGCTCGCTTTGCTTCAAATTTGACCATGGCCGCAGGGTCTGGATGAAATCTGACAAGATTGTGTTCCGGACTGGGACCTTCTCGGTATATTTATCCACCCATTCTATACTGTCAAGGCCTAAGTCAATGAATGACTCGTTAGACTCAACATCATAAGTGTCATCGGGATCAACACCACGAGGATAGTATCCAGATTGTCGACTGATAAGGCCTACGTCCGTGGATGTGCATGCAAGGACCATAAACTCATGAGCTAGTTCATCGACAGGCTTGCTGGGCGTAGCTGCTGCTTCTTCGACGTGGTCGTACTGATACAAGGCAGCAATCCGTCCCAGAGAGCTCGAGTTGAGCAGCTTTACCTTGGCATCTCGCGGGAGTGCCTTGTCTAGAAGTACGGAAGTTTTGAGGGTCTCTAGGATATCGCGGATCATAAATGGAGGGTCCTCCTTCAGGTCTCTGGTCAATGCTGAAACAATATCTCTTTGGTTGAGAAGTTCCTGCCTGCTCTCGACAGGAAGGAGCTTGATCATTGAAAGAACAAATCGCAGAGAGTTTGTCCGGACTGAAGGCTTCCTGAGATCCTCAATACCAGCACCCCGATAAGTCAAACTTAGATTGCGTGACAACCCTTTGAAGGTGGAATCTCTGGAACGGAAGACCTGTTTCGCGAGTGCGCCGCCGTCGAAATTTGTCATTTCTCTCAGTAGTCGCAGAATCGGAGAGATCAGAAATTCCTTAGCCTTATTGGCCGTGAGGCCACGGGCGATCAATTCGAGCTGACGTTTTAACAATAGCGTCCGTCCCAATTTCAAGCCATATTCTGATAAATCGAGGATATTCGAGATCGTCCTAAGAAGTAAAGCAAGTACCGCTGGGACTGCAGAGAGCAAACTATCTTCATTTGACTGGGATGCAAAGCTCCATGTCTGCATCAAGTCTGGCAGAAACATTGCAGCCTTGTCTTCTTCATCGGAGGATTTCTGGGACTCAAGGAAGTCTTTGAGGATCGCGATGTGGGATCCATTGTGGCTTTCGGAAGAAGCGAAGCCGTCCAGAAATTTTTTCAAAGCCTGTACTCCTGTAATCGAATTATTAACTGTATCTTGGATTAATTTAGAGGGTTATACCATGTTTCGATCGCACGGTACTCTGGTCGAACGTAAGTAATTGTCGCAGCTGGCTTCCAGACCGTATTTCTTCTCCAGCACCGGCATTTGTAGGTTTCCATGTTGGGTTGGAGATTCTTTGGCGTTTGAGATAGGCTTCATTGCCATCTGTAATTTCATCTGCGGGTCGTTTGCCCATTGTTTAAATATCTGGTTGTTGTCGAGTCCTGCACTTCATTCTCTGGCTGGAGATGGTGGGCCTGGGAACTTTTTTATCAGTGAAGATCACATCCCACTCCGTGTCCGAGGTTGGGCTATTCCACTTTAGGCATAAAAGGCGGTGAAGATAATTCTGCACCTCGAGGTCTCTACGATTTCCTAAACTCGAGCTTCCCTTCTTTCATCAATCATGACTTGAGCATTTTTGCTCGCCCAAGAGGCTCAGAAACTACAATGGAAGCGGTCCCGCCATCCACTCCCCATCGTGGGACCCAGCGAGTCTCTCACCTTCGCCAAGTCAGTGGCAGCTCCGATAAAACGTTCAATAGCCGTCCAACAACGGCTTCGGACACTGGGACAGCTCAGTATAATCCGATCCCCACAAAGCTGCTAATTGAGAGGAGATGTGTGTTATGGGTTCACGACGAGGGGTTCTCTAAAGATGAGGTCGTCCTCGACCTGGATTTATTCCCTGGTGTCAGACCTGGCGAACTGATGGCAATTGTGCCACTTAAGACAGACTCTGGAGTTCGGGATTTTGAAAAGCCGCAGACTGGTCGGCGAGAGGCCGATGCTCTCGGAACAGCTATGCAGAGAGAACAAAGTGGCTCGAGTTTAAGAAGCCCTGGGGGTCGCAATGGCTCTGATACGAAGCACGATAGTGATCTTGGTAACCGATATCTGTTTATCGCCCGGGCAATGCCAAAAGAGATGAAAGTGAAGCAACCAAGTCTGGAAGTTTCCATAACCAAAAATGTTGCAGATGCTTTTTGCCTCAAAAATCGATCAACGGTTCTTGTCACGACTGTAGGCTACCTACTTCTCTATAGTTTTAAAACTATATGCTGATTGGATACTAGGTTGATTCGGTTGCAAATACTGCATCCCATGTTGAAATGTCCTTTAAGGATGAATATCTTGCGAGATCAGATATGTGGAGGCTAGTCGTTGGGGAACTTGGCAATAAGACGGTCTTCAAGGGTCAGAAAATACTCTTTATGGGGACAGTCAAAGCTCAAGTGACCTGTGTCTATGTCAGTGGCCGCAAGGTCCAGTCCGCGTTCTTCTCGACAAGCACCAAACCCATATTCAGAAGCGAGTCTGCTCGATACGTTCTATTCATCCAAATGTCAAGAGAAATGTGGGATTTTGACTCGGAGGGGTCTGGGGAGATCATGTTTAACAAAGTCGTTAATGGGTTTTTGCCCACTCTGTTCAAGAAGTGGGCAGCTCTCAAGGCTAAACATTTGGTTAGTATTGTGCTCTTTACAAGAGTGGAGTATGATCAAGGAATCACATCTGAGTTGGGTGCGAGCACTCACGATAGCGAGTATCACACAGGTATTCAAAGTGAGGGTCCCAAAAAACCGTACAAAGACTTCTATCGAGTGGTAGTAAGCGAGATGGCCAGTGGATCATGGACTACCATTCTCTACCAGCTGAAACGCGAATTCAAGTTCTTTCGGAAAGATATTTCACTGCACCGCATCAATACCGTGGCTCCAGATGCCACCTCTCACAATAATATGAGAGGTCCACTTGGAACTCGTATAGAAGCAGAACCATCGCTTGCGATGCATGGAAATGTTCTGGAAGCAATCAACTTGGCGTCTTCTCAATTTTCCCACGATTACATTGATCGTGATCTGATGAGAACAGGAATATCGGTTGTGGTTATTACTCCTTGTCCTGGTATTTTTGAGGTTGACTATGAGACTTTGAGAATGACTACGGAATCTCTCATTGGTAACGGCATCGGTATAGATCTCGTATGCTTGCCAAAGATGCCTCTACATTCTGTGCCGCTTTTCCGTTATCGAAATCCACAACATGCTGCCTTTGAAGAAGCTCTGCGCTTCAAGAATCTCTGCAGCGAAGAAAGCACCCCACGCCAGAATGCTGGTCTATTCGGGAGCAGTTTCTCATCTCTGAACGAGTCTTTGTCACCGAGCAAAACTTTGCAGCCAGATCGGAGTCTTCGCACAGGGTCGCTCGCAGCCGTCGCTCCAAGCGAATGGTCGTTTGCTATTCCCCACTGGATTGATGTATCGTTCTGGACGGGAGCATCTCAGGATATTAGCCAGAGAGAGAACAGCTCGAGGCCAGGTAACAAGGTGCTCAAAAGAAGAGCCATCAAGCCGAGGAATGATTTTGCAGTCCGGTGCAAAATGTATGAAATGGAAATGGCCAGTGTGATGGAGAATACCATGACTGAAATTTCCGTGACACCCTTACAGCATGACACGCTTTTCCCACAGATGATTATGGGACCGCGAGCGGTGCCTGGGCACAAATCTGATGAAGATGGGACTGGCGAGAAAGTTAAGCGCAAGAAGGCTTTTGCTGGCCTACTCGAATTCGTCAATGGGCCCTCAAAGCCCATTCTAGATCGACATCCCACTAAAGAAGACAAAAAGTTCTACCAGACACTTGAATCGTTCGATCTGACCAGATCCGAATTTTTGGAGGTGTATCCCAGACTTCACCAGACCAGTGATGGCAAACGATTCAAGACCGGAAGTGACGAGGCAGCGAGGAGACTGCTTGCCGAAGACCCGAAGGTCTTTGGAACCTCGTTCAATGATGATACTGCTCACAAGGGAAACAATTTCCTGCCTGGGCCATCGTCCGTCAAGAGTAAGGTAGAAACTAAAAGTCCCGAGGGGACTAAGTCAGGGAAAGATAATGTTGCGAGTACTATGACTCCCAACGCAAAGAGCTCTTCTGTCCGGCTGCCAAAAATTGGAAGACAGATTAGCCTTGGAAAGCATGGGTTCGGAATAGCTGCACCAAAGCCTGCCACTGCTGAGATTCAGACAGAGCATGTTAATGCAGCTAAGCCTGCTTCATCAAACTATGGCCTAGACTCGAAGAAGACTAACGGCAACTCCATATCGAATCACTTTCTAGCTTCACCAGCTTCGTCGGTCCTTGATAGACCCTCATCATCGCAGAGCGAGAAGCTAAGATCAAAGCCAGAAACTCCTACTGAAGCTAAACCGCCACTAGGTTCAGACCAGATAGAAAGAACGACTGTCAAACCGATGACCATTAAAAGCGCCCTGCAGTCTTTGGACTCAACAAATCAGTTCAAGTCACGATCAGTGCTTGGATCACTGTATGAGAATGAGCGACCGGAAAGTGCAGATGATTTACGCCTATTGCGTTCAATGCGCCCTGACGATACACAAAAGCTCTACAATTCCAAGCTTCTAGCCGGCTCTGTTCCAGAACTTCCAACAACCTTGTCCCCGACTACAGCTCTTTCACCTTGGTTAAGTGTCTTGAACCCATCAAACCCATCAGAGAACGATGTGATGGCACCAGGCGCGTATAGACGCTGGCAACATGTGTTTCCAAAACCGATTCTAACAAATACGATGAAATGGAAGTCACTTTGTTCGCCAGCATCGGTACCATTGACAACAGAATTCTTCCCAACTAAGCAGCAACTTGATACGGAATATCAACAGAAGCCATACAACATTTCTCAGAATCCCGAGGAAGATTTAACTGAAGAGGGTAGAAGTGCAGATGAGTTCCTGAGGGAGTTGATCGGCTTACGATTGTCTCACGGCTTTCAAATAGTCATTGGACCGGCCATCGGAGAAGCTTTCGGACAGAAGTCTCTGAAGATTGCCAACGTATTCGATAGCAAAGGCATTGCTGAAGTTGGTGCTAGTGTCTTCATGTCTATGGGTAACATCATTCACCAGTTGTCTTGTGTCAACGAAAATGAGGTAGAAGTCAACATGTTCGTCCGGAAACCCACTGCGTCAACTGTGGTTTCACCTGGTGTCGTTCAACCAGCGGTTTACTACCCTGCTATCCGGACAACATTGGCAGCTGAATACGATTCCAGAAAAATCATACTGGGGAGACCTAGAGATGAGTATAACTGGAACTACGTTGATGCTTTCATTGCGGGCTTCGACGAGGAGATGTCGGAAAATCTGCGTTTCTGGCGCGCAAGATTTGTCTTGATACCTGTTGAGCGACCAACACAGTCCCAGAGACGACAAGGCGAAGACAATGAAGAGGAGATACGATTGGAAGGCATCAAAAAGCTCACCCAAACGTGGCAAAGGCACAGAGTCGCTCCAGCGTCCGAGAAGAGTTTCCAAGGCGTCTCTTCGCGCAAGACGAAAGATCCTAACCCACTTGATATCGTGTACAAGACAGATGATCCTTCCATTGTCATTACGGCAGAACTTGAGACGTTACCATTGGTAGAAACCGGTGAAGGCGGGCAAAGAAGGGGGCAGTTACTCCAGACAGAACGATTCCGCAAAGCAAAACTCGACATTGCTGCCTTGGCAGAAGCCATACAAGCCCCAGTTGAAAGAGGTGGGGTCCGTATGCAGAACCGAAGGTGGCATTTTAGACTTCACTACAATTGTTTCATTGGCTCCGACATGACAACTTGGTTGATCGAGAACTTTGAGGACATTGAGACAAGAGAAGAAGCTGTTGAGCTTGGGAACTTGCTAATGGCAAAAGATGAGTTGCAGAGAGTGAGGGAGAAAGAAGTCCTAAAGGAAGTCAAGGAGAAAGACACGGGCATCTTCGTTCATGTGGAGAAACGCCATGCATTCCGAGACGGACAGTACTTTTACCAGGCCACCGGAGAATTTGCCAAACAACGACCGGAGAGTAGAAGTGGGTGGTTCGCGTCGAGACGCCGGGATACCTCTGTTCCTTCCACGCCAATGTCTGAGAATATGAACAAAGACTCGCCGAGGCCCGAGAGATCCAGATCAAGCTCTCATCAAGACGAAAAGTCATCCGACTCTGGGGCAACAACTCCTACAACAGCCGGTGGAGCTGGCAAGCGACCCAGGGTAGCTTTAAGCAAAGTCATGAAGTATAATGTTGATCCTAGGAAACGATCATATCGGCCAGAACGGATCAACCTTCACTATGATCGACTTCACAACCCGGATAATTGCTATCATATAAGAATTGACTGGATGGGAGTTACAGCTAAGCTAATTGAGGATGCTATAGAATCTTGGGCCTCGACGGCAGAACTATACGGCCTAAAACTTGTTGAGGCACCAATCGGCGAAGCATGTTCTATCACCTCAATCCACCCATTTCGAAGCCCGTACATCATTGAGCTCGCAGCTCAACCCCCAGATCAACAACCGAGGACCTATTTCGACATCAACTCATTTGCACCTCAAGTCCAATCCAGTCCGGCAAACCGACACTACTATCAAAAAGCTATAATGAAGAAATTTAACTTCGTCTTAGACATTGAAGCTGCCCGCAACTTCCCCAGCAATGTAGACGTTACCTATTCCTGGGGCAACCCCGACTTCAAATACACGCAATACATTCACCGCTCCGGCGTACTCCTCGCCCAAATCACCGACGACGGCAACTTTCTCCTCCTCGCCAACCGGCTCTACAACAACCGGACATCGGCGGCTCGAGATGCTGACAGGTATGTCAAGAACGGCCATGGCGAGCCTAAAACCCGCATGGCCTCGTCTCTCTACGGCCACCTCGAAAAGCCCACACCCCTAAACTCTCCTATTCCTCGTCCTACTACCTTTACCCATAATAATACTTTCATGGGCTCTCCTGTCTTGCAAGCTACTTCTGACGTTTTGGGACCTAGCATGGCGGGTTCGAAAGTCGCTAACAGCATAACGCCTGAGTCGATCAAGAATGAACTTGAGGTGTTGTGTAAGAGTGTCAGTGCTTTGGAGGGATTTTATAAGGAGGTCTTCGAAAAGGCTACACCACCTAGTGCGACTCCGCCGACACTGAGGAGTCCATATGTGGGCAGTATGTTGGATCAGCACATCCCAACCTTGGGATTGGCGCCGAACGACCTGGCGAGGGATACGAGTCCCAGTCCAATGAGACTTAGTAGCATGCCTGGGGTGGGGAGCTCGATGCCGCAGTTGGGGAGGAGACAGAGTGTACAGGTAGGTGTGAGTAGTGGCGGAGAGGGGACGGAGAAGGATAGCCCGAGGGGGAGTATTCTTGATAATAAGCTTTAGATGGCGCTTGAGTAGGGGCGCGAGATACCATGAGGATATGTCTAGTAATTTTTGAGTCAAGCTATTGTTGGTATATACAAGTTGCCTTACTTTATTACGTGAAATATCTTATTACTGCGCTCTCTTCTATTATTAAATCGTATACTCAAGACCAACGCCGCCCACTCATCACCCCATCACTTCTCATTCTTCGACTTCGGATTTCTAATCACGGCAACTACACGACACATTAGCATCATTTTCTCTTCTCCGTCCTCCCTCCCCACCCCGTTCCTTACTCACCATGAGCATGCACCTGCCCCTTCCCCCTAAACTCCTCCAACGGAATCTCCATTCTTCCCACCTCCTCAAAGCTCAGTTTCTTATAAACAGGAACTCCCATGGGCGCCGCACTCAGATAACACTTCATCCCTTCCCGATCCGCCTATTTACTTCGTCAACTCGCTCACTCCCATCCTCCCCTAAGAGAATCCCTCCTAGCTAAGAATTCAAAGCAAGAGAAAAGGCAAAGACAAACCTCACCACCCCAGCCCTAAATCCCCACCCCAACAATCTTCGTCCTGTCGACAAGCTTCAAAGCTTCTAGCTTTCCCTCAGAGTCCCGCACCGCTTCTAATTCACTCCTCACCCCTTTCTCGACCCAGTCGAGTCTGTCCGAGGGGCTGACGCTGGCGAGTTCCAGCGCCAGGCGAGGAGAGGTAGATACGTTGAGCGCGCTTTCTATCGTGTCAGCATACAGGCTCTAAATAAACGCCCTCTTTCCATCTAGATCGGACCGGGGAGCTGGGATTCCGAGAGATATTGGACTACATCGCTTGACTTGACTTGGCTCCAAGTTCGCTTGCTCGCTTTGGCTGTGTGTAAAACGAAGGAAGGACGGGCAATAGAAGAATGCAGTTGCATTCACAAGCGAGACTGGGATAAAAGGGGTGAGAGGCTCGGTCCTTACAGTGCGGCGATCTTTCCAGCATCGCCAAGAACAGCTGGTAGAATCTCAAGGTCGGAGATTGAGGACAAGGTGAGGATACCTACGGTAGGCTACTGTCTCCGGCGAAAATCAACAAATGTGATGGAATTGTAACAAGAATGGCAAGACGATTGGGGTAATGATCGGAAAGCCTCTTGGGTTTTGAGTTAGACGGCAGGCTATGAGTTGTAGGTGTCGTTATGGCGAGGTACTTGGTTAACTTATAAGTCTGTACGGAACTCCTATGTTACTCTCCCTTACTTCGTTACTTTGTAAGCACTGACACTAGTAGACCACGTACCAGCGAAACCAACAAGGACTACGCACTTACTTTCTGCCTAGATCTAGACCTACCTCCATCCCGCAATTTCACATTTTCACATCACCGGTATGGGAAGTGGAAGTGAACAGCAAAGGCAACGCTCTGTATTCTATCATTCAGAGATCTCTCTTTCTAAGCCATTAAATCATTAACACACGCTTTCATCCCAACCCATGGCCCCATCACCCCTATTACCCCCCTCTCCAGACCCAAAGCAGTCGGAAAAAACCCACAACGCTATGCACCCCCAGATCCCAAGGATCAAACGCCCAGATAACCACGCTAAATCCATGTCGGCCACATCCACAGTTCCAGTCTCAATCTCCGTCCGTTCATATAGTAGTGTACATCGCTGAAAAGGGAATCGCGTTGCAAGCTGGTGCATAGCATGGGTATCGTATCGAAGGCCGTTGCTGTTGTACAGACAAATGAAAATTCTCTTGTCGTATCTCCCCTTTATCTCGTTTCGTATCCTCCCATATCGTCCGAGCATTCATTCCGTCCAGATACCATATATCTCATCTCGTAATTTGGAGGTGGAGGTGATGGCTGTGGCTAGGATGGCAAAAAGAGACCCCTATTCGAGCGTCTCAACATTACCCAGCCAACTCCTCACCCCCTCTCTCAAGAAACTCTCTCTCTCGATCTCCCTCTCATCCTTTCCTCCATCCTTCCTACTTTCTGCCACCTCCCTTACAATCTCCTCCAACGCCCCCAGCACCGCTTTCTTACACTCGTTCCTTGGGACTTCCATTCTATGTTCCGGCACAACACCTACACCAGATCTGCCCTCGCCAGCGCCGGCTCGACTCTCAGAAGTAGAGTTAGAGCGGTCACGATTTCCGCCTTTACGAGATGTTGAGCGAGAGCTGCAGACAGAAGAGGTTTTGGAGGCGTCTCCTGATTGCGCGATGATGCGCTCAACGGCTTCGATCAGTGTTTCGTCCATGGAGATTATGGGCTCTTCAATAAAGCGCTCTTCGATTTGGCCGTCATAAAAGTCTGTTGAAGGGGTAAGCTGGGCAGCTGAATAGACATTTCCGTATCGCGAGTCGAGAGTGTGGGGTAGGTGGGTTGTAGATTGGTCGATACTCTTTAGTCGGATGAGGCGCTTGTAGCGAATGTGTTTGATGGTAAAGTTGGTTGTGTCGGCGATGATGGCGCTGCTGATGTCGATCCAGCGGTCGGTTCGGTTTTCTGGGTGTGGGGTCGATGTTAAGATAGGAGTCGGCTCGGCACGCATGGAGGCTTTGACTTCCTCGGCGAGGTCTTCCTGGGATGGAATAGCTTGTAAGGCGAAGTCGGGGTTGTAGCGTTGGAGCCAGCCGCCGACATTCATGGTGATATCGGTATCAGGACCAGCACGAGAATAGTGTTCAAATCCTTCCATTCCATTTCCGAAACCTGGGGTGGAGAGGTAACCGCTGCTTGAAGGCGAGCTTACTGCTGTTTCAAAGGCCAAGTAGTCGGGAAGAGGGACATCGATATCAATGACCCCGTCATCCTCGTTGATAGAAGTCTTGACGGGTGACTCGAAAGCACCAGATGGATCAGGTATCCGTTCTGGTACTTGGAGAACCTGTTCTGGAATCTCTTCATCCTGCTCCTCCTCGGGCTTCGCTGTGGTAGCACTTCCCGAGTCGGACTTCCTCATCTCCCGCTCTTGTTGGTGCCTCGAAGCCAATCCGGCATTATCCGCTTCCTCCACCATCTCAGCCAGTTTGCCTCTCTTCACAGGTGAGTTACCTCTGTAGTAAGGATCATTAATTTCAAGACCTTCCATGGACGGATCGACACTTGACGAGGCTGTCGAATCTCGCCTTCTTGACCCCCAAAACCCACTAATCATGCTACCCCATCTCGAATTTTGGCCTTGGGAATCAGTGCTCGCATTACTGTACTGGCCAGTGCTATCACCTCGCTTCAGTGTTCTCAAGAGATCATCTGTAGCGAGGCTACCACTGCTGCCTGGCCGAGGCAAAGGCCCAGTGCCGCGGACTGGGCGTCTGGAGAAATGCGGTATGGTAGTGACCGGCGTTGCGGTAGTGGTGGTTGCTGCACTGCTTTTCCTAGTACCAACGTCACTTCCAGGGATTGGAAGATTTGCTGTCTTGATCGAGGCTGCATCCGAAATTCGGCGGTCGTGATGGATTTCAGGTCCTAAATGTCCCGATCCCTGCACCTGAGCTGGAAAGCTCATCGTTCGATTGTGAGCTGCACGGGCAGCGCCACTTCGTTTATTGATCCTGCGCCGTAGAGACTCTTCGCGGAGAATAGGAACGGCAGAGTTGGGTGGAGATTGGGAGTACCCCCCGAAAGAAGTCGACGTGCTGGGGCGTTGAAAGCGGCTGGATTGCGATTGTTGGTTGGCAGGTAAGAAGGCTGAGAGGAGAAAAATCAGCCGGCGCGCCATGAGTTTGTTATCTGAAACAATAATGGTCCGGGCCGGCAGGGAGATGTCGTCGTCCTTGTTCGCTCTCTGCTGTTGGTAATGTCGACGACGGTACCAACTTGGACCAAGAGCCTGTAGCCATTCTGTATGGTTTCCGAGGAAGCCAGTAAGGAGATTGAAAAAGAAGAATCCTTCATCCTTGCCGCCTGCCCATTTCCCAACAAGTCTGGCTTCCTCTCTCCAGATGCCCCATCGACCTTGCCCAGTGATAACCTGATTTGCCTTGATGCCACTGACAATTCGAGCACGAGAAGCATCTACTTCCCTGTGAATATTTGGGACTTGCATCAAGCAGTTTGCTGTCAACTGAACTAACTTTGCGTTTGTCTTGGGGATCTTGAATGGCTTGATGTCCTCAGCCACTCTTTTCCCGGATATCGAGATACTGGCAGAAGGAGCTCTGGCATGAGAGTCTCTCCGAGGATCCGGCGAGCTGATATCTGCTTGCTTGAGCATAGGCAAAAGCGAGGCTGTGGTCACTGCCTGTAGGTGGGACAAGGTCCGTATAATGATATCCCAGTGCTGGGTAATCGTATCGATCCGATCATCCACATCAGACGAGAACGAAGATTCCATCGACTCCACACCAAAGCCATGGCCAAGCATAGTCCATCCCGAACGACGTGCTGAGTTGAAGGATGAAGGATACGACTCCTCCGTGTACGACCCAGGACCTCGGAAACTCGATCTTGAAACCGGCGCCGAGGGAGCATGAGAAGGAGCTGGTAGGTGGACTACTAACCCGACTGCATACATTGGCGTTCTCTTCTGCTTCGGCTGAGGATTTTTCCTGTCCGCCGCCTCCGGGCCATTTTCGCTAAACTTGGGAAAGGGGTAACCAGCCGTCTCATTTGATTGTTGATTCCGAGGTGTAGGTGTTGTGTTTTTGGCGGGTTCCTCTGTGGTATCGTTGGGCAACAGTACCGGAAACATGCGTGTGATCAGTACTTTTTTTCTGTCTGCGCCGCGGGAAGAGATGTTCGGATTTGTGAAACCAGCTGATGTCGGCCCATGAAGTGTATCTGAAGTGAAGGAATGTGCAAGTTTGCTGCTTCTCATGCTTGATCTCCCGAACGATCCGTTTGCATCACCCATGTATGAACTGGATGTAAATGGGGTTCGGGATTCGGATGGCAGTATGTGGACCTTGGTTCCAGTTCCTTTGTAGGCCAAAACCTCGGAGTTTCCAAAGATGCAATTGGAAAACGTCGTGACCTCTTCCCTGTATTCTCTAGCTGATCTCTGTCCTTCTGTCTCATTGTAGCTTGGAGCTTTCTGGTGGGATCTCCGATCAAATGCGCCAAAGGCCCTTGGAGCCGTGTCTTGTTGAATGATCACCGGCCTGGATCCGCCGATGCTCGACTTCCGTGGTGAACTAATAGACCGCCGACCTTCTGCCCTGGCTGAATATATAGGTCCATTAATTGAAGCCTGTCTATCCAAAGAAGGCGATGGCGGAGGAGGTGTATGACTGTCATAGAGGAGAAGTGCCGAGCCAGAGGTGGGGGTCGCTTCCTGCATGATGATTACCCGGACATCTAGCATATCGAGATCAATATCCCCATTGACGTCGAAGTTGGTGATTGTTGCCGGAGTGAGAATCGTCCCCGAAGTGAGGGGAAAGACCTGATCATTGTGGCAGAGAGCAGCGGCGTCTGGGAAGAGAAGGTTGTATGTGAACTGGTCCTCCAAATTCGAATCTAGGGGGTTTCGCGGACTCGACGCGGCGGATGTTGCGCCGGAGAGCAATCTCCCTAGGAGCGACATGTTGAGTATAGCCGTTCTTGGAAGCTCCGATGCTGGATTGTCAGGATATGTCAGAATAACCTAACAGTCTGCCGGCCGGTTGTGTTGTACCGGCATGGCCATTGTCGCAACGAGAAGAAGGTAGCCAGTTTGGAGGACTTCTGCGGTTGCAGATATGCAGTATGCAGATGAATCGGACGGATGGTAAGGCAAGATTACTACTTGCTGGTCGCAACAGATATGTTGTGGTAGAATGGGCGTGGGGTATGTATTTTCGCGCTGGTAAGATTGTGTTTTTGGTATAGAGGGGAAAGGTATGAAAAGATGACAAGAGAGTTGAGGCGGTCGGAGGAGGTGGAGGTGGTGGAGGTGGTGGTGGTTGAGTTGTGTTTGTAGGAGCTTCTCCTTCTTGGTACTTAGTGGTGTTGGTGGTGGTGGGCAGGGCAGGGCATGGCAGGGCAGGACAGGCCAGGCCAGGCAAGGCAAGGCAAGGCAAGGCAAGGCAAGGCAAGGCTTGTGGCTCGTCGGTCGCGCAATTCAAAGAAGCGGTCTGAATATCTGATGCTGCAAGTCCAGGGAATATTCAACAGGACATCAGGAAAAGTCCAAAAGGACAGGGTCTTGACTCGATGTACCATGTGAGGGCACCGAGGGGCGTTACCTCGTTACTTCGTTAAGTGAGCGAGCTTGTACAGCACAGTACAGTACAGTACTGTGTCGAGTCGGAGACAGTGAGTACCAGCTGTTGCGAAATGCCAAATCCGAAGATGTTAAGATACGAAGCACCTCTATAGTATAGTACTGTACATATACCTATGTATAACAAGACGGTCGTGCAACTGGTAAGCAAGAGAGGGCCAGACAGGATAGTGAGAAGACTGAGTAATAAGCAAGCATTGGAGTCACTGAAGGAGGGTATTGCAATTATTGACCGCTAGTTGACAATAGGCAATTCAAAAGTCCACAAGCCCACGAAGGTAGTGAGTAGTGAGTAGTGAGTAGGGAGTAGTGAGCACTGATGAGTGTCTTGATCTTTACTTCTCGTTTTCTTCTTTTAGTGGGTTCTTTTCCATTCACATCGTTTTTCTTTTTTGCATCTGGTTTCTGAACCCTTTTCTTGAATCTTGCGGACCGAGGGAGACAAACTGTAAGATCTTACTTTCCTGTACACTGCACAGTATATATAGCGTTGTACTTGTACAACTGGTGGTACTCGTCCTTGTACTGTGTCTCACCCCTCTACCTTTGTAGGTTCTCCCTCGTGGGAATCTCGGACTTCAAGTTGAGCAGAGCACTTGGCTTTTTGAACCTCGTGGAACTCATTTCTTGACCAGGACTCGGGAGGTTACAAGGGATAATGGGATATGGGATATGGGATATGGGATACAATGTTACTACTATAATGAGAATAGTTCACAAAACAGTAGTGTACTTCGTACTTCAAGACTCAAGAGGGGTCCAGGGTTCAGAAAGCCGTCGGGTCATATCGAAATCCAAGCAAGTCTCAGAGCTGAGAACTTTACCTCATTAAATACGACGTTGGGCTGCGACGTGAAGATTACCAGTACATAGTTCCGATGCCTTGGGGCGGCAGCTATAGTAATAACAAACAGTAGGCAGCGCATCTACTGACGGGTATGATGGTACTGTATGTACAGTACTTCGTACTTGGCAGAGAACCACAACCAGCAGGCGGACTATAATTACCAACCAAGCTTAACTTCGCAACAACTCCAAAATACCTCATTCTCGCCTTCGCTCTGCCGCCGCTTCAGAAGGTTTATGAGCTATCACATACGATCTCTGAGTCACATCATCGCGCGGCGGGTGGCAGATGGGCAATCCAGATTCCAAACCTGGCCTGCCTAGCACGGCACAGCACAGCACATCACATCGCATTACCTTCGCATCAACTACAGTATCGCCGCATTCCAGAGTATTGCAGCTATCAAATACTACTTCGTATCGTGTGCTATACTGTACTAGACTGCACTGCACTGCACGCACTGTGGTAGTGCAAGGATAAGCAATCAATACTCCACCAAATGTCAGCGTCGCCGCAACATGGCAGTCTGCAGTCTGCAATCAGCTCTCAAACTCTCAAAAGAGCATATTCCGAGTCCCATAGGACGCTACGCTCCTGAACCCCATCCCTATCCCCGTCCCTAGGCAACGTTGCCCTACTGGCTCTATGGGACGATATCTACTTGAAGTATACTACCTCCGTACATCTATATCTATTTCTAGTGGCATGCAGTACGCCTCACCTTCTGGAAGCTCTAAGGTCAGCATGCCACCTTGTGAGCCGGAAAGACGTTGTGCAACTGTAACGAAGTACAGTAAGGTAAGGTAAGCCACCAGACGATAGGAGAGCGGAGCATGATTTGTCTGTATATCTTGTAATATAGCCAAGGGAGAGTTGCTTATAGAGCGAGACTTCTGTGCTTGATACACTTCCGTATATCCTCAATAGGCCAGGCAGGATGTCTTACCTCTCATTGCGGCAGAAAGAAGAGACCAACTCCAAGCGCTCATATCACCACCCAGTACAGTACTGTACTCTAAAGTATCATATCATATCACCGATCTATATGGCTCTGCTGCCTGCGTGGCTGGCTAGTGTGTTACTTTCCTTGGACCCTATTCTATTTCCAATCCATCCCAGACTTTTTTCAGCTTCAACACCTCGCCAATGGAGGGGTATCACAGGTTGCAACCCATCATCAACATGAAGGAGGAAATGGAACGCGACAGGACGTCGTCAGCTGTTCTTTTCGTCCGAACGGGCAGGCCACAGCCTTGTTTGCTTTCTCCATTCCAAGCTCCCAAGCCTCTAGATGCGTTGTTCAAAAACTGGCAGATGATTAGGTTCTCCACCAGACGAACAAGAGATTTATGAGTCTCGGGGTTCTTCTGGCTCTCGCCCTTTTTCTTCTTTTTTCTTCTTTTTTTTTCTTGGTGGTTACAGCCTCGGTGGTAGATTTAAAAGCAGAATGCTGTCACCTTCACCGCATGTGGTTGTCGTTGGATTTCATCTGCCACATCTAGTGAAAGAAGAAGCAATTCGCAACAATAACCACAGCCACTTCCGTCACACCCAGGTCTCGCCCTCTCCCTCGTCGGATAGGAGTATATTAATCTCAA
The DNA here is from genome assembly GCA_037952635.1 of Bryoglossum gracile. Classification (NCBI taxonomy): domain Eukaryota; kingdom Fungi; phylum Ascomycota; class Leotiomycetes; order Helotiales; family Bryoglossaceae; genus Bryoglossum; species Bryoglossum gracile. The sequence goes on along the minus strand of JAPZPB010000149.1, from coordinate 456 downwards.
ACCCGAAGGTAAGTCTCACTTTTACTTGTACTGTACTGTGCTGTACTACCCTTCCTACTCCAGTATCTCTTTGGACCATTCATTTCACTTCCCCTTTCCAAGAGATAGCAAAGAGGCAGACAACCATATGAAGACGGTCAACCGCAAACGTGGCACGGGAGAGTGATGGGTCTTCATGGCCTCTTCCAGCGATACAGTAGTACAGTAGTCAAACCTCAAAGTCGGTGAGGCTGCAGCTCAATAGTCGCTTGGCTGGGCGCCTCTCGTTGTCAAGCCACACACGAGGCGACACCTCCGCAGCACAGTCCTGTATTACTGTACCACCACCATCACCACCATCACCATCACCACCATCACCATCACCACCATCACCATCACCACACACACTATCGACTCCCACTCGATCAAAGACGTCTCATTAATCAAAATCACGGTGGGGGGGGGGGGGGGGGGGGG
>JAPZPB010000148.1:0-82888 GCA_037952635.1 Bryoglossum gracile | reverse complement strand
AAGTATATCTAGCGATCTTATAGATACGCGCCTTTTCTTTAATCTTATGCTTAGTTTAGTAGATCTTAGCTAGCTTAGTAGCTTCTTATATCTTTATAGGAATGGGTTTTTCGGGTAGAATTAGCTTCGAAGAATAGTCGATAAGTGCTCTATTATCTTTTATATTCTTATTTTCTTATTGCTTAAGTGCTTAATTATATTATATAGTTTTAAGTTAATAATTAGATGCTCGCTCGTCGTTAAGCTAAGCCTTAATCTCGATAATTGTTAGAGGCCTATTAGTAGCTTAAGCGTATAGACTTAATATAGTTAAAGCGTCTAGATTATAAAGATGCTAGACTCCTTTACTATTAGCGATAATTTAGAGTGCTATAAACTACTCCGTTTATTAGCAGTAATCCTTAAGGACTATAGAAGTCTCTGCGATCTTAGAGTCGTTAGATGCTATAATCGCGGATCTTGAAAAGCCCTTTTCTAAAGAAGTCGATCTTAAAGGTTAAAGTATATAGAAGGAGAATAGAATTTTTAACTAAGTATTTATAGCTCTATATAGTAGAAGGTTCTAATATAACTACGAACCGGGCTTATAACTATCGCACGCTAGCATAGTATATAGTATAATCATGTATATGTTTAAGTGATTAAAGAAGAGCTAGTAAAGAGTAGTTATACGATTCTATCTAAAGAGAAAAGGAAATAGATAATCGTATAATTATAGTATATATATACGAGAGAGCACGGGCCATTTGCCCATGTGCTCTCGAGCATAAGAGTACACGTGAATATCAGGTGACAGGGGCCATATTTTGTGATACCCTTTTTATGCATTTAACAGCAAGTTTTTTAAACGCGGCTGGATAATTACTTGGAATACTCAGGTAGCTTCTGCTGCTTAACAGGGAGTCTTCCTCATGTGCAATAATTGACTGCCCTGACCTTTATTTTAAAGAAAAAAAGTCCTCTGCTGGTATCTCTAATAAATTCAATAAAGGAGCAAAAACCAATGTTCTATGAAGTTCCTTGCTCTAACTCCAGGGGTTCTAACGAAATTAACCCCCCGAGTCCCTGACTAATAATCCTTTCTTTTTGTTGCCTGTTCCTTCAAGAATAGCTAAGTAATGGCGTTATTCAGAGCTAGGTCGCTAAACACAAATATTCTCTACTATAATCGTGTACCAATTATCCCTAGAACTGGTCTCAAACCCTGGAATTTAAAGATAAAAAGACCATCCCAAGTATTCACAAAATTAGGATGTCTAGGATCGTTGCCTAAAGATACAGCTTGCGCATTTCAAAATGAGACAGCAGCGAGAAAATTGAGGAAGAGATTCACTTGAAAAACCGGCGATTGCTCAGGCACCTATATAAACTGCTTCTACCATCCCTCTATTCTATTATCACACTCTCAGCTCAACGCTCCTTGATCTAATACCCCTTCAACCATCTAACCCCCTCCCTAGACCAGGGCACCACGTCCACCAACCCTCAATAACGCCATCTTCTGCTCCTCACTAATTTTGTAAGTCGGTAACTGCCTAAACCCCTTCTTCTCCGGAGAATTTAAGAACCCGATTCCAATCAAATACCCCAAATACTTGCCGATGATTTCTTCATCGACGAAACCGCCGGATGAAAGGTCTTCACCAGAGAATTTGGCGTCGGATTTAAGGGCCAGAGAGGCGTTGATATCGGACATTTCGGGAGCAATGGTGTCGGCGGGGAGGTCGTTGGTTGCGAAGTGGTAAAGGGGCATTCTATTTTACGGTTAGTGGTGGGTTAATAGGGGTAGGAAGGAGAACGGGGGATGGGAGACTTACAAAGCATGCTGCGCCTTATCCTCCTCTGCGGCATAAGCTTCTAACTTATTGGCCCACTCCCTATACTCAACTTCTGGTACTTGATAACCATAGCTCTCCAGAGTAGCCAAGTACTGACTGAACGTCAATCTAGGATGACTAGTCACCTGCGCTACTCCTAGCGGGGTCTTGGGGGGACTCAAAGCCGCAGCAATGACAATGCGAGCAACGTGGTTTACGGGGACCATGTTCACAGTGTTCAAGATCTTAGGGCGGCAGGAGAGTTGGATACAGCCTTTGGCCATTCGGATCAAAAAATCGTCTGTGTTGGCTACACCAGTGGAGCGGTCTCCGGTCACATAGCCGGGACGAATGATAGTACCGCGGAGACCACGACGTCCGGCGGAGCGGACGAGGTATTCGGCGACCCATTTTGACTGGCCATAGCCGGTTCCAAGACCAGTTGCAGAGCCCGACAGATCATCGTCTTCGGACACACCTTCAGGATTCGCGGCCGAGAGCCTAACAAAGTAGTCGGTGTCGAGAACCGAAGTAGAGGAGACGAAAGAGAGCTGTTTGGGGGTGCCCGTAGCGCACAAAGCCAGGATCTCAAGCGTACCGTTGACATTCGAGGGCTTGAGGTTGGAGTAGGGGTACACCCAGTGGACAAGCGCACCGTTGTGGACGATTACGTTGGCGACTTGGGCGACGAGGTAGTAAGTTTGGTCGGACATACCGAGTTTGGGCTGCCCGAGGTCACCGGTTACACAGGTGAGGCGTGAGGCCCAGGAAGGGTCCCAGACCCCGTAGGCTTGGCAGGAGGAAGTGACTCGCTTCATGGCGGCAGCGTGGTCAATGGCGCGGACGTGTGCGATTACTCGAATGGGTGGGGAGGTGCGGGTCATGAGGTCGCGGAGGAGGTAGGCCCCTAGGAAACCCGTGGCTCCGGTAAGGAAGACGGTCAAGGGGGTTTTGGGGTCGATTGGGGCTGAGAATGAGGGGAAGGATGTTGGGAGGGTTTTCTCTAAAGCTTTGGCATCGGCAGCGTAGTCTTCAGCTACTTCGTGACCATTTACACCACCGTTGGTGGCTGAGTGGCGGCGGTCAAGCTGAGCAGAGAAACCTTGCAAGGTAGGGTTCTGAAAGATCACACTCATGGTAATTTGCAATCCAGTCCATTGCTTGTTGACCTTGAACAACATCTGTTGAGCCAAAATACTGTGACCACCAATGTCAAAGAAGGAATCATCTAGGGCAATGCTTCTCTCATCAACATGGATAAGTAGAGAGGCCCAGATAGCTGCAACTTCTTGCTCAGTAGATGACTGAACAACTGAGAGACCTCTAGGCCTGGCTGAGGCGAGTTGCGCTGCATCAGGGAATGGAAGAGCTGGCTTATCCTTCTTCCCGTTGGGGTTGAGAGGGAATTTTTCGAGAGGGATGATGACTTCGGGGATGGCGTACGAAGGAAGCTTGGTCTTGAGATACGCTTTAATATCGTCGCCCAACTTCCAGAATCTGTGCAGGCGAGACTGAAGATCCGAGCCGTGGTTGAAGTCCTGAAGTTGTCTCTTCTCCAACCATCTATACCATTTCTGCATATCCGGGACTACATAGGCAACCAAAGTCTGTTCTTCGTCCTTATTTCTTCGGACCATAGTGAGGTTGTCGAGAACCATCTCATGATCCGCAAGATACTTGTCAATTTCACCCAGCTCAATTCTGAAGCCACGGATTTTGACTTGGTCATCTGCACGACCAACACACTCTACATCTCCAGTAGGCATGTAACGCCCGAGATCTCCAGATCGGTACATTCGATCCCGAGGACCTTGATAGAAGTCTCTCCATGGCTCTTCTGTGCGGGATTTGGCAACTTGCTTATCTGCCTCAACCCATTTGTTGTTGTCCACGAACCAGTTGTCAATGAACTTGGTCTTGGTGAGCTCATCACTTCCCAAGTATCCCTCGGCCAATCCAGCGGCCCGGACGTAGATTTCTCCAATTTCTGCCACATTGCAAATGCGGTTTTTGTTCTCCCTGTCGACAATGAGAAGTTGGACATCCTTCATTCCCTTTCCTGCTGGGATGACATTCCCCATGTTCTCCAGATAATCCGGATCAGCTGATCGACTTGGAATTTCATAGTAGCTGACCGCACCTACACCAGGAAACTTGGGTCAGCTTCATCTAGAACTTTTACTCGGTGCATGGAACGTCTCGGGAGACCAAAATTGCTCCGAAAGAACAAGTTACTCCTCCACGTAGAGACCGGAATAGGAACTCCGCTTCTCAGAGCTGGTACTTACGTTGAGTCTCGGTCGTTCCGTACATATTCACAATGCAAACATTGGGTGCCAATTTCTGGAGAGCCTTGCAATCTCTCTTAATTAGAATATCTCCGACGAAGAATGAGTGATGCAAAGCTGGGAATTCCGCACTAGCTCCTCCAACCAGAATTTGGCCCATTGCAGGTGTCAAATGAGTGACGGTAGCACCATGCTCTCTCATCCATTCGGCCAGTCTCTCATGCTGGATATCATCCTTAGAAGGAACCAGAAGTTGGGCGCCCAAGAAGAGTGGTGTGAAGATATCTCGTTGGACCGGGTCATGAGCTATACCACTCAAAAACGTAAATTTATCATCCTTGGTGAGTTTGAAACTCTCAGCCATCCAATCGAAGTAGTAGGCAAGTGAGTAATGTCGTCCTCGGACACCTTTCGGTCGGCCCTCAGAGCCTGATGTGAAGGAGAGAGTGGGGATGGAGTCCGGTCCAACCACAACACCCGGTCTCTTGCTCTTCAACTCCTGTTGGGCAGCGAAAACATCCTTTCCATCGATACTGCCACCAACAAGCGTCCCATCGTCTCTCAATTCCAAACTCGGTACCTCGGTTCGCAACTGAAGATTCTTGCTGATGAAATCTCTGACTTTGTGGGTTAACTCGCCAGCTTCCTTCGTTGCCTTGTCAATGACAACCAACGCTCTCGGTCTTGCAACATCAAGGTATATATTTTGACGATCCGGGGGGTATGAAGGGTCAATGACGGAAAATGTTGCACCAGCCTTTAAAATACCCATGACAGTCACCACTAGATCAACTCCTCGGTAACTGTAAGACATGACAACCTCGCCCCTCTGAATTCCCGACTGCACCAGATGGTGAGCGAGGATGTTAGAGGCTTCATTGATCTGTCGGTATGTGAATTCTCTCCGGGGGGAAGAGCCTGATGCAGTCTCGACTACACAGAGTCGATCTGGGTGTGCTTCAGCATTGGCCTCGAAGATATCTTGGATTGCTCCACGGAATGCAGACCAGTGAAGGTCTGCAGTGGGATCGGGGAGATCCGGTGATTGGGAAATGGAACCCATGTTGGATGTGTAGGAGGAAGAAAAGCGAGGATAAACTCAATTGGCTTTTAAATATCTAGAAAACCACAAAGATACAAAGGATACGCGAGGAAGCTTCTTAATGTGAATTGAGCTGCAGATTTCTCGATGTATGAACTCTTGTCTAACTCGACTTCTTCTAACAGCGAAGTTGTGGGGGCTGAAGTGATATTTTAGCTGCGGGGAAGTATTGAAGGATTCCCAAGTAGTCAGTCAATCTGGGCTAAAGAAAAACGACATAAGCAATGCCAAAGACGAAGGAGGAGGTATTTAGAAGCAGTGTGACGAGGCAGAGTCATAAATATCATTTCCTCTTTTACTCTGCAAGGCTGAAAAATTCGGTGCCGTCATCGGCATGTCACCTGACCCGGCTGTTGTTTCAGCCTAGCAACGACCAAATCCATTTTCTTCCCCCTGATTTTGTATCTGACCCCGTCTTCTCGTTCTTCTGTGATAGCCTCGTTTTCCGTTGCCGGTTCTATAATAAGCACTGGAATTAGGGAAAGGCACTTGGGAGCTTAAAGACCCGCCTCAGCGTCAGAAGAGAAATCCATCGTCTCTGGTACATGCCACCAAACGCCCATAACTTTCGAAAGTCGACTTCTTCATGAGATCTTAAGTGATTCTCGTTCTACGATCGGTTTCCAACTTTCCTACGGCGCTCATATCAAATATTCCCAAAGATGCCAAAACAGCGCATCATGTTCGGGAGGCCTGTGCCAACAGTTCCCCCCAGAAGAATGGCAGTCCTGCTTGGTGGGGTTGCGATTTTTGCCCTTATCGCCCTCGTGTTTACACGACCGAGTTCGACAGAGACAGGCCCTTCGTTCAGCAGGTTCGCCGATCATAAGATTCCTATGCCGAAACTCTCCAAGAACTTCTCCCCGAGCATGCTTCGCCCTTTTCGACAAGCAGCACATGCGCCACCAGTGCAGAAGAATAGCACAAACGGGGAAGTATCATGGCATGCCAATTGGAATTGGCTGAGTCCCTTCTCTTCGTCGGTCACACTGGACGAGAATAGATCCTTACTTCCACCGCTGATAGACCGACCGCCAATTTATACATATTATGACCATACATTGAAAAAGGATGCAGAGCTCAAGGAGGCAGAGAATGCGGTTCTGGTTACCTGGCGAAGAGCTTGGTGGGCACAAGGTTTCAGGCCTGTAATTCTCGGTCCGGCTGAGGCTATGAACAATCCGCTTTATCAGGAGCTTCAAGTACTCGAAATGGATCCCAGGGTCAAGGTTGAGCTGTCCAGATGGTTGGCATGGGAGAATATGGGGACAGGAATGCTGTGCAACTATTTTCTGCTACCCATGGGTGCTCATGAAGACCCTATGCTGGCGTACCTTCGACGAGGAGAATACCGGTTTTTGACGAGATTTGAGAAGCTGGGAAGTGGATTGTTCGCTGGATCCAAGCCTGAGATTACTGCTGCAGTCAAGCAAGCGCTTGCGAACAAGGACCTGAAGACTGCGAAGGACTTTATATCTGCGGTGACACCAGAGACTTTCGAAATCGAACCCAAGCACGATCCCCTGGCATACTACAACACTACCACTATCCAGGACAAATACGCCAAGATCGCAGATGATATTCTGAATAATGGAGCTGCTGGACTGAAGGTCTTGAACCAGCTTACTATCGCACATCTTCACAGCACTTGGCAGAATATGTTCTCCAACGGAATAGCGGTCCTCAAACCACAACCTGACCACATGTCGGCAATGATCAAACCTGCTTTGGTCCTAGCAGAATTCCTCGCACAATGCCCAGAGTCACCTCTCCCCGCGTCCTGCCCTCCAAATAGATCTCGATGCAAGCCTTGCGTGGCATCCAGCCCCCTCAAGATCTCCACACCCCCTGCCTACCGCAACACCTCCGACCTCTACACCATCGGTATCGTCCCCCACCCCTACACCATGGCCGTCCTCTCCTCCTTCAAAGACGACATTGACGTCCGCTGGATCCGTCGAGACTCCGAACGCGACCCCTGGCTCGCCACCCTCACCAAAGAACTCCTCGGCACCGGTGTCTCTGGTCCCCCTCGGGTAGTCAGGTTCAAGGACGCAGTCGCTTCCCAATTTGGAACCGCACATTCTCTCTGGGTTACAGCTGAAAAAGAGATGCCTGCAGACCTTGACTGGTATTTCGGCTTCACCATCCCCCGCAACGCCACGGACACCGGCAAATCTGAGACTCCCGTCCCAGGTCCCGAACGTCGTCCTAAAGTAACCCCCGACCCCAAAGACGGACCGGTCCCCAACGAGGAAGACGCCGTTAAAGAGAAGTCACTTCTCAAGAGGGCAATTGAGTTTGGGCAAGCGAGAACGCCAGAGGAGGAAAAGTTAAGGGGCGCGATCGAGGCGTGGAACCTAGCGGATACGGAAGCGTGGCGGTTTGCGAGGGCGTTTTTGGCGAGGGGGAGGGTTGAGAGGTTGAAGTGGGAGGAGGAGGAGAAGAAATACGCAGGTGGGGCGGGGGCGGAGAGGGGGAAGAGTGAGGGGTGGGGGAGGTGGATTAGTGAGAAGTGAGCATGCGAGCTTGTGCAAATCATCAGTGCGATTTGACTACAAGTAGAGCGATTTTGATTACCCTTTGTATGTTGGTGGAAATCACGCGGGAATACTGTTTTAGATGGGCGGCGTTTGGTTGGGTGGTCCGTCGCTGTATATTGGGCCTGGGTCTAGGTGTAACAGTAACGAAGTAAGGACTGTAATACTAAATTTCAAATTTCAAAGAAGTACAAATCAAGGTTAGGGCTTACAGAGAGTTGCGGAGATCCAGGTGAAAATTGTCATCTCGATTGAGACATGAGCAACTGCTCCACCACACTGATATGCCGTGTCCCTATTGTCATTAAGTTGTGTAGCATTTTGCACGCACTGTCCCTCCGAAATTCCTTTTGAGGTTTCTTGGACTACTCAAGTAGGATTCAGTATTTAAGGTTGCCTAGCAATTCAATTCCTCCTGATTTCTCCGACTTCGATGATTCGAATGCCAGGAACGGGGAAGCGGTAAGAGCAGTGACCAGAGACAGGGCTAGGCATTGTGCCTGTGAGATGGAGAGCCTGCCTCATACCCCCGATATTCTATTTCAAGTTGAAGAATTTGCTCTTCCTGAATCAATAACTCCTCTGGGGGGGAAAGGATACTCACGCAGTTGTAACACAGTTAAGCCTGGGCTGAAGCTCAAGGTAAGGTAGAAGCTCGCATCGTTGCTCGCGCTGCCCCCTCACGAACTCGCATCGTACCTGGATATTCGAACCCGTTGTAAATATCAGAAAGTAACCTTCCATTTTCACCTTTATCTGAATAGACGAAATTATCTGGATTATTAGCTGGGTGCCGGAAACAGCAAAATTGATGGATATTTATTGCGTGTTGACTGCGTTGTGCAGTAACGCGCATGGTTGCTGAGGCAAAGATAGTCCAGGGGTTTTTAAGGGGGAGAGATATCCCACCCTGTTTTGGAAATCAATAAGCTCTTGATATTCAAGGATTTCTAAATATCTAGAATATTTTGGATTATCGAGGCGCGGCTGGAAAATCAGGAGGTATGAATATTGGGGGTATGGCGGGGAAGGAGTTCGGTTTCTTGAGTTAGGAGAAAGGGAGAGATAGTTGGGCAGAGATGGCAGACGCAAGTGTTTGGTTTGCGCAGAGCACGAAGAGCGATACGTTAGTACGGGTGCAGATTGAGAGTGGGTTGGTGGGGCAGTAGATTTTAGTCAAGATTCAGAGGAGTTTCGGTCTCTTAAATGAATACGAAGTTTGAATTCTTGGATTCTCAAACAATTAAAAAGTGAGGGAAAGAAATTGAGCGGCGTGTGGAATTAGATGTTATCACGCTATTCCAAATATTCAAACAACCTGAATCTGCAGGCAGTTTTAATTATTTGAGGATACTGGAATATTCAAAAGCCTATAATTTCCAAAACCACTATATATTCTGGATATATTGGATGTCGTTCATTGTTGGACTTGATGTAGGTGTGAGTTGGAGCTCAGTCTGGCGGATGTTATACCCATTTTCTATATTAAATTTCGTCTCAAACTCTTGGCTTCTGAAGTGAGAATCTAAGCACTACGCTGGATGTTGGTACCCTTATCTATTGCTCCGGAGGCCTCCACTAGCCAACAACTGGAAGCAAGCCCAATTTCGAAGTGCACAGAGAAGAGAGTTGAATCCCCTCACTATCTAGTGTTGAACCCCCAACCATCACCTGTCAACCAAGCATACAAACCACCACCTATCAACTAGCAAGCAAACGAAGGTATGCAAATAACGTCCCGAAAGGCACCGACAAAGGAAAGGTAATACAAGACTTAGGTAGACTTGGTATCACCGCCCATCTCGCCGCTAAGCTCACGAGACCCAACACCGTTTTGGCGCGTCGCACCCTTTTTGACATCCTTCTTGGCCATAATGGACTTTACAGAGATGGACTCGACACCGGGGTTCTTATACTTGTAGAGGGCGTGTTCGGCGGCAGCGACAGCCTTGCGGGCTTGGGTAATTGCGCTTTGCAAGGCCTGCTCGGTGGGATCCTCCGCTTTAGCAGCAATACCCTTGGCAGCAACATCACCATTAGTGGCATCATCAATACTCTTAGCACCGGCATCATTGATTTCCAGGAGTTCGCGGATATGCGCGTTTAGCCAGCGGCCTTCAAGCTTCTCGCGAGCCATCTTGCTGGCGCCATTGATGAAGCCGCAGCAAGTGGGAGTACCACAGTGGCAATCAAAACCTTGAGCCATGGACCACTCAGTGCTAGGATAAAAGAAGCTGAGCTCTTGGCCGGGAACGAGACCCTTGTGACCAGCGATGATCGAGAGGGAAGAGATATCAAAGATCTAGAGCGAGGTTAGCGGGAGATACGGCAAAAGATGGGATGGGGTGGAGATGGCGGAACCGGAGGGAGGGCAATATGGCGGGAGGAGGGAGAGGTAGGGGAGGAAGTGGTGGAGGAAAGTGGGGAAGTGGGGGAACTGGAGGAACTGGAGGAACTGGAGGAACTGGGGGAACTGGAGGAGGAAGTGAATAGTAGCGAAGGGAGGTGAATAAAATAGGGAAGGAAAAGGAAGGGTGACGCGACTTACGACAGACGGCTCGCAGCTGTGGTTGATGTAGACCAAGTCGGAGTTGAGGTTAAAGTGCTCATTCTTGCCCATTTGCACAGTCTATTTACAGAGGGGTTAGCAAGCTGTAGTTCTTCTTTCTAGTCATCGACTCAACTTAGAATAGAGGGGGATAGAAGGGGTGGCTATCAGGCTCTCCTGGGCAGAGATGATGGGGGAAACATACAGCATAAGTAGCCTTACTGGCCGTGGTACAGGGAGGAAAGGCCAACTTTGCAAAGATAGCAAAGGGAGGAAGGGCAACTGTCGACAGACTCTTTGTATTAAACTCGGTCGCAGACGTAGGGGTATAGACCACCTTCTGAATCGTGGGATGTGAGGGTTGGATCCAATCTGGAGCAAGTGGAGCCATTATTATTATTTGTGGTTAGCTGAAGGTCGACTTTGTATAAGAGGGTCCAATAAAGATCGAGCAATAGTAAAGACTAAAGGGTGACGGGGCTCTAAATTTATGGCCTTAGAGTTGTTGATGTCGATGGATGAAACTTCTTAGTCGAAAGGCAAGACTTTATACGAAAGAACCACGAAAAAAGAAAAAAACCACGCTAGTATTTAATAAATTCACGTTGGATAGCCTGATATAGTAGCCAGATAATTCGCTTCTCTACCTCGAACGACAAATTTAGGTGAATCTGGAGAATCAACAAACAAGCTGTTGTGACAATTGAAGTCACACAGAAGCACTTATAATTAGTGTAACTGGGGTAGGCGGAGAGATATCGTCATGTGCAATCAAGAGAACATCTCTGAAAGTCAGATTGTGACTCCCAACCGCGGGCCGAGGTAACGAGGAACGAGGATTGTGGGGTTGTGGGGCTTGCAACATGCAATTCTTCAGAAATGAACTTTTGCATCTCTAAGGAATTTTCTAATTTACACATTTGGAAGTCATTGAGGCTAAGTCGGACTCTGAAGATGAGAAGATATCAGACAGGGCAAGTCAGCTTCAGCGAATCGGATTGTTTCTCATGCCGTGCAACGTCTGTGGTTACAGGCTTCAGTTGTGCCAAGTTATTTCTTGGTTTTCCGTACCGCAGAATTCCCATTCCGAAATGCTTCACATTCAAGCTTTTGACGCAAGGATAAAGATAAGGGATGCATTTCTACTGTACTGTACAGTACTGTACTACCTTCGTATACGCCTCTTTGTGGTGATAGGAAAAGGGGGAGGCGTCTGGTTGGCTCAGGGGAAGCAAGGGTCCAACGACGTCACTGCTCAGGTAAACTTTTGATAGCCTCGACAATGGTGCTGGTAGGAGGCATTCAATGTAAGCGCGGGCATAAGTATATCTGCTCTTTCAAATTTCTCACAGTCCCTCTCTGTTCCTCTTCAATTACTCAATTGAAGCTCTCTCTTTTTACTTCCCCCAAATAATCTATCACAGCTCCTCCGCAAGCATGGAGATCAAGAAGGTACCTGCGGAGTACCCCCATCCATGTACGCTCAAATGATTCTGACGATAAGTAGGTAGCAATGATAGGAGCCGGTTCCATGGGAGGTGGAATGACCCTCCTCATGGCTGAGCACGATATCGAAATCTCCATCTCCGACCCCTCCTCGGAAACAGTCGACGCCCTCATAACCTCCGCCGAGAAACAAGGCTTGCACAAGAAGCTCACCAAATACACTGACTATAAATCCCTCTGCACCTCGCTCTGCTCCCCAAAAGTCTTCTTTTTCTCCCTGCCCCACGGCATGGCCGGAGACACCGTTGTGGACAGTCTTCAACAATACTTGGAGAAAGGTGATGTGATTGTCGATTGCAGTAATGAAGAATGGGAAAATACACAAAGGCGACAAGGCAAGCTGGTGGCTCAGGGAGTGTATTATGTAGGGTGTGGCGTTAGTGGTGGGTATCAGGCTGCCAGGAGGGGGCCGAGTATGTGTCCGGGTGGGCAGGACGATGGGCTGGATATTGTGATGCCGCTGCTTGAGAAAATGGCAGCGAAGGGAATGGATGGGACGCCGTGTGTTGGGAAGATTGGTATGGGTGGTAGTGGGCATTATGTTAAGATGATCCATAATGGTATTGAGCAGTAAGTACCCGCTGGGATGAAAGTATATGGGAGTGAGATACTAATTGAGAATAGTGGCATGATGAGTTGCATCAGTGAAGCATGGACTATTATGACCAAGCAGATGCACATGAGTTATGATGATGTTGGAAAGGTGTTTGAGAAGTGGTCTACAGAGGGCGAGCTGGTATGTCCAAGAAGCTGCTCTTTTGGACTGGCAAGACAAGTCTTCCTGAAATTCGTACTAATTTATCTAGAGTGGTACCTTTCTCGTCAAAATCGGTGCCGAAATATGCGAAGCCAAAGACAAAAAGGGCCATCACGTCCTCGGAGATGTTCAAGACAAAGTAGTCCAAGATATCGACGGCAGTGAAGGAACTGGTATCTGGTCCAACACCCAAGCCACATCTCTCCATGTCCCCGCTCCCACTCTCTCTACCGCCCACTACCTCCGTATCGTCTCCGCTTACCGCGGTGACCGCAAACACGTCAAAGAAACTTTCCACGGTGCTTTCCTGCCCTCCAGATTCAAATTAGACTCCAAAGATCAAGAAAACTTTGTCGAAGACCTCCGAAAAGCCGTCTACACCACCTGCCTCGCCGCCTACGTCCAAGGCATGTCCATTATCGACGTAGCCAACAAGCAAAACAACTGGTGTATCTCCTTCCCTACTATTGTAAAAATCTGGCGCGCCGGCTGCATCATCCAATCCGACCACATCTCCTCTCTCCTCGCCGCCATCTTCGACCTGGAATCCAATTCCGTTCATATGAATCATAATCTGCTTTTTGAGCCGACGATTGTCAAAGATTTCAAGGCGGGGTTTGAGGGTTTGAGGAGGGTGGTAGCCAAGGGCGTGGAGATGAATAGTATTACCCCGAGTATGAGTGCCACGCTGGAGTGGCTGAAGTATTCGGGGAATTTGGAGCTGCCGACGCAGTTTTATGAGGCGGAGTTAGATTACTTTGGGAAGCATATGGTGGGTTTTCCCATAATTGACACGTGTGTTCCTGTGCTAATTTGGACAGTATGATAGTAAACATGGTGATAAGGAGAAGCCTGATGAGCCGGTGACGGGGAAGCACCATTATGAGTGGAAGCCTGCGTAAGTGGCTGATTGGCGGCTCATATGCAGGGAAGCTAGGCTATAATTGAGTGGCCATGAACGATTTTCATAGGTTACTGGAAGTGGAATAATGCAAGGTCTTTGGATCCGGTCAAGAAGATACTTGGTACTCGCTCCTCTACAGTAGGGATTATATACTACCAGGCAAGCGCTGCTTGATTAGCGGTGATGCATTTTCTCTACTACTCTCCCTCATTCGTCATGTCTCTCTCTCTTGATTTTCTACAGCTTTCAATTCACGGGTCAAAAAGATGTGTTGATTTCCGAACACAAATCTGTATTCAATTAAACTTTTTCAAATTCTAGCATCTGCACACCAACAACTTCCGGACTTCCACCTTCTTCTCTTCTTACTGCTTTTACGCCACCCTGTCTTACTCGTCCCGCTTGAAATTCGTGAACAAGCACTTCAGTTCGCCCTTCTCAAACCATTCAAGATTCTTTACCCAAGCATTCAAAATCTACAGCGAGTTAGCATGACGCTATTTCTTCACAATTTGAGGGCGAATCTGGAACCAGTCAACGAAAGAGATATAAACTCACCATATCCCTACCCAACACCGCACACTCCCTATATTGCTCCTCAGTCCCCCAATCTGGACTCATTGTCCCAAAAGTAACCAACCAAATCCCCACCTGTAACGCCACTCTCCACGCCTCCTCCTCGCCCCTCTCGCCTAACCCCTCGACATATCCCTGCGTCATCCACAGCCCAGCATCAATCTTCTTGTAAAACCACAATTTATACAATTCTCCCAGCATTTGGCCATGATCGAGGGCGCGAGGGGCTAGGTGCGCCATCTCCCAGTCGATGACGAAGATAGGGATTTCGTCCCCTTCTTCCACGGGCGTGTTGTGAAGGAGGATGCTGGGGAGTATTAGTTATCAGGATCAGTATTAGGTGCGAGAGAGGTAATCCTGCGTACTTTCCAGGCCAAAAATCACCATGAATAGGCATCAACTCTTCTCCCTCCAACTCCTTCCTACCCATCTCCCTCACCTCCTCAAAAACACTTCTCGCTCCTGATAAAATCTCCGGAAAAGCATCAATCCTCCCAATCAACCAGTCAAAAAGCGTCATGTGCCTAATTTCCTGCATCTCCTGGTTCGCCTTCGCCTTCTCATATAGCTTAGCTTTCGGTCCGGCTTGAGCGGTTAGGAGATGGAAAGCAGTGATGTATTGAGCGAGGGATTTTCCAAGCTGGTGAGCGGCTGGTTGGAGGGATGCGGGGGTGGGAGAGGAGAATTTTGTCTCGGCGTATTTTTTGAGGTTAGTGGGGACGTATTCGAGGACTGCGTTGCTGAATTCCTCATCATAGAGATGGAGTTTCGGTGTTCTGACAACGAAGTTAAATCTCCCCTCTGGATCTGGGGGAATGCGAAATGAGGCAAGTTCCTTCAAACATGCTTCTTCGACTCGCTGTTTCTTGTTAGTGGCAATGGAGGGGATGGGAGAGGGGGCGAGTACGCAGCGGTCAATGGAGATCTTGTTGTACGGAGCGATGGCCATGTGGGCTTCGCCATGCTTCACAGCAATATCTGTAGTTCCGTCTTTGAGGGGAGTGACCAGGTGGGCACGATAGACGAAGTTTGCGTTTCCGCCGGTGAGGGACTCGAGTGACGTTGCGGCGTAGGGAGTTGTTTTGAGCCAGTCGAAGACTTCGGCTTGGATTTGTTCGGGAGTCTTGGGAGTTGTCATGTTGATGTATTTTTGTGGGGTTTCCATACTCGAGAATGTATTTCTATGAGTTCGTTTTTTCGAATGGTGTATAATGTCAATTCAGCACTTGGTTTCGATGGTCTTTTAAACTAGTTCATAAATGGGTGCCTGATAAGCAGCATTTTTAACATTTCTGAATTATCAACTGTTTCCCTTGGCGCTGTTGAATATTGGTGGAGAAATTCGATTCTTTGGGTCTATATATTGATGTCCACGAGTCTTTAGGCAATCATTTTGGTGTGGGTGGTCAGCCTTCACTTACAGAATCGCATCATGTGATCCCACGAATTGCGAACCCGGAATAGCTTCAATTTTGTCTTATTGCTTCACTTGACTAGGTGTGCTAAGTTTTAGCTTTTAGATGATCTCTTGAGTAGGTAGTTACTCGCTACCTCAACCGCAAGCAAGCTCGTTGCACACCTTCTCTCCCCCCCCCCTCCTCACATAGATGCAGACGCACATCTATTATAAGACAACATAAGCCACTCCTTCTAAAAGATCTCACGTCAGGCTACTGCAGTGGTAAACACATTTGTCTTATATTTTTCATTTGAGGATGAGTTCGAACAACCACTCTAGATAGATGGTTGGGCGATAGAATAGGGTGAGTGGTAGAGTTTTGAGGCAAAGAGAAAGTGACTGAGAAAAAATCTTAGAAGACAGCGAGTAGGAAAAAGGAAAAGGGAGGGAGCAAAGGGGCGGAAGAAGGAAGGGAGGAGCAGAGAGGGACCTGGGGAGCTGGAGGAGGAAAGTCTTATTTAAGTTGACATTCATCTCCTGAAAAGAATACAGAGTATTATGCGATTGTGGCCTTGTTGAGCCTTTCCTTCTTTCCTTCTTGATTCTTTCTCCCAACTTCCTGCTCTCAGGCATTGAAAATGAACCCACTAGGAAGGAAAAAGTCTGGTTTCGTATGCATGAGAAATTCAGGTCTAGAAATGCGGGTCCCATTCGGATGTTCAGTACCGGTAGTTGTGACCTTGATGAGGTTAAACTTATGCCTACAGACTGGACAGCTCTTATGCACAAATGAATTGACATTATCGGGATCCATCCATCGGATAAGGCATCTGAAATGAAGAGCATGAAGGCTGCCCCCCTTGCAAGGGAGCATTCGATAATCCAAGTCATTATCTTCTGCTGCACTGTCGCAACAGATCTGACAAGAACCACGAGGTCTGGAGACTGGCTGGAAGAAAGCGTCGCCTTCTACGCCCTTGTCGAATACGTATAGATGGTCTTGGACGGGTGGGGTGCCAGTAGCAGTGCATGAGGCACGAAGTCTTGCAAGATTAAGATGCGCTCTTCTATTATCCGCCAAAACCGCTGCGTCGAACTCTCCCTCATGCCAGGCATTATGCTCAGCGAGATCCCGACCCTTCTTAGGTCGCCCAATCGGATATTCTCCAGCAGGCTGACCTGTTTCATGGATGGGGAGTCCGGCATATGGATGGATGGGATTGTCACATACGCACCATCCATTATTATTCCTAGTGTAAATCACTCGTCCGGCATCTACGCATGTAGGAGCCGATAAGGAAAAATTTCGCTGGTTATGTCCCGGAATAGGTTGTGGACAGTTGCCTTGATGCTCGTTGAAGAAGAGAACATGACCGCAACTTCTGAAGTTCATCTTCCACGATAGGCAAACCATCTTAGCGATTATTTTAAAGATAGAATTGTGTCGTAAGTTCGCTCAAGGTTAATTGTTGTTAAACTCCTGACTGATGTGTTGCAAGGTGCAGTGATTTTCAGATTCAAAAGATAGAGAGAGACACGAGTGGAATCCGGAATATATTAATATACTAGAGCTATAAATGTCTGTACTGTTCTTGTTCACTCAAATTTCAAGTGTAAATAGTCAACAATAAATAATTTCAATGAAGTGAACATCCCTAAGTGCTGTATAAAATCAAGACGTTCCGAACATGCAAGTCCAACAAGGCAACCGCAAAACAGTTCCCAGCCTAGTTTTCGGCTTTTATTCACGTTTTTTCTTTCTCCCTTAACCAGCGCGGGGATTTTTCCAATTTGTTGGTTTTGCTGTGATATTTTAAATTCGGTTTTGGCAAGTGTTTAAATTACCCGAAGGGCTCGGAAGACTTCAATTTTATCGGGCTGTTGATATCGAGTTTTGCTTTTCTGAAATCTGTATTTTTCCAATGACCTAGACTGGAACTCTTGTAACGGGATTTCAGTTCCAATCAAACCGCAAGAAACTCCTCAAGTTAAAAAGGAAAAAACCACTTTCCACCACACTTTGGTGCTTTAATTGGACGAAGCAGGAATATAAGCTCCGACAAGTTCAAAGGAGTGTTTTCTTGGTATATAAATACAAATTTAGAACAGAGTTAACAGAGGGGCAAGAACCTGATCTTGTTCAGGTACGAAGACTATCAGAAGGTAGGTGCTCATGGATAATTGAAGATAACAATGATCAAGGATGTTCTATGATAAGAGTTGAGAAGTAGCTGCCAGACAGAACTAGTGAAATAGGACGCACCTAATTAGAGAAAATTTCAAAAGAATAGTATGCTATGCCCATCCTGCACTGTTTACATATGTGCTACCGAGTGTACGGCATCCCTAAATCCAGGAGGAAGCTGGTATCCGGGCTGAAGAAACCACTCAACCTGGGCGTTAGAGAATCGCGGACCGTTGATAGCAGAGACTTCTGGGATGATTTTGATGAAGCTAAAAGCAGTTCTACTGCAAGAATGTCAGATTGATGTTTCTTGAATGCGGGGGGATATATTGGGGTCATACCATGACGGACAAGTCTGCTTGAAACTCTTCCCATAGGCTGGGTCTAGCCATTGAAGACCACAGGTTAAATGAACGGGGCTAGGAGACCGGGGGTCAGCAATGTTAATATTCTAGTCTGGTTAACGAGAAAGCATAATGGGAAGCACCGGATTAATGACTACTAGAGCGCGTGTACAGCCAGGAAGCTGGTGGTAAATCCCGATAATTGAAAGCAGGGACTAGACTGGATTTACTTACTGTAAGTAGCTGCACGGGAGTCTCCGATAGTCGGGATCCCTATCGTCCTCACCACAATAGCACTATATGATAATTTTCATATTAGTATATATATTACACAAAATGACAGCCAAGATCCAAATTTCCCCGAGATACTCTTAAAAAATGATCAAAACGGGTTTCTCCTAGGTCATGGTTCGGCTCCCCTGCTATTGATCAGAAAGTAGGATTTGTAAAAAGGGGTATACATACAATGCCACATGCTCCCTTTTCAGCCTTTGTAGGTTGAAAAAATACTTGGCCATCAAAGCCAGTCGAGAGTATATAAAGATGATCTTCGGGCTCAGCACCTTCATCCGTCAACTCGGTATTTAGTCTTGCAACGAGGAGCTGGGCAGCTTCTACAATAATTTAGGATTTGAATCTGGAAGAGGAGTTGGAACCCAAGTTGTCTTATTAAACAGCTGTGAAGGCAAGGTCCGAAGACACAGCCCTAATCTACTTCCTGCAGATTCCGACTCTTCGCAAGGCTAGGGACTACTTGGGAGGTTGACTTACGAATTCGGCTGTTTACCACTTCGTCAAACGCAGCCTCTGCGCCAACATTCAGCCTTGCGAGTACTGGAGCTGAATGCTGCTCGGGACTGTAATTCCACAGGGTGACTAAGCCCTCATCCGCCAATCGCTTATGAGAGTACTTGTGGTTAGGGTTGCTAGTTGTTCTGTTAGTATTTTCAAACTGCGGGGATCGGTTGGGGCCAATTACCAGCTGGGGCAGAGTCCCGTGTCAAGAGATATCGTCCTTGGAGAGTCACAACTTAGCTTAAACTTTGAAATTGTTTCAATCTCACCTCCAGCATAGAAAATCTCTCGGCAGTCGGGGCAATGCCTCGTTATTGTAAGGCTGTGACCACATTCTTGCCAGAATGTCTGTTCACGACCGACGCATACCATCTTGGAATCTTAGCGATAAGGGCCGTTCGACACCAGTAGTCTGGTTAAAATCAAATGATTGACTAGAAATTTGAGGTTGATGGTTTCCAGTATCAACTGCAGAATTATTTGCAAGCTTGGAGATTTATGGGAGAACGAAGAGGGCACAAGTTAAATTCAACATGTTACATAACGATGAGGCCAAGAAACAAGGTGTATCTCTTTCAAAGGATTTCAAAGAGAGAGCATGTTACTTCTCTAACGAGAATAAAGCTTAACTTACCTGGTCCGCCAATGGAAGTGGCGTTTCACAGGTGTCCGAAACCTGAGGTCCACACCACAAAGATTGACTGCCTTATAGCGTTACTTTCAAAATGGATTGAACAATGCTAAAAGAAAGTGATAGTAAGGTGTACTTTAAACCTTGGGAGATACTATTGTAAGATTGTATCACGGAACAAGAAAAATACAATCAATTCTTTGTCTAGCTGATCGCAACTCCAAGGCTCAGGTAAACAGTTGGTAGAACAGCGGCATAATGCGAACTTATATTATTTATGTATCTCCTCATCAGGAGAAAAATTGTAAGAAGCAATTGGATTTTCAGACTCAAAACTGCCTCCAACCAAATTCCAGGCTTACAACCAACCGTAGACCGCCCGGTCTCCCAAGTATGCCTTCCCATCCAGCAATTTCCCCCCCCCTTTTTGGGTCTCCAGAACAATCTCCTCGCCCCTCGCCCTCAAACCTTCGCCAAATCGAGGATAACCGGATTATTGATCTTTTTGAGTACTTTCAATTTTCTCTCACAGGCTTGCTCTCCGATCGCCTTCACGGCTTTCCGCTCCCGCTAGATATCATCCGGGCCTTTGTGTCCGCTTCTGAGCGATTTCGCTTACTTGGTCTACCTTACCATCTATCCCTTATTCATCTTCTGGGCGAATTGCCTAGTTCAATGGAGTTTCAGCGAGAATTGGGGTCGTCTGATTTATTCAGCTTGGTGGACCAATTCGTGAGAGGCCAAGATCTCCCAATTACTTTCGGAGAATATGAAGATAACGGTGGTAGCTGGAGTGGGGACGAGGAAACAGACCAGTTGGAGATGTTGGAGGGGTATGGAGATCCTGTTGAGATTGGGAATGATCCATTCAGTGAGGCCGATTATGAGGGGCTTGCATATTCTACTCCGCGGTTTGCGACGGTGTTAGAGGACTGCGGAGAACCCGTTCAGATTGGGTGTGAGATGTTCGGTGAGGACGATTATAAGGGCGATGAAGAAGTTGAAGTTGAGGTTGATGGATCCTTTGGGCAGATGTGGGGATCTCCCTCAGGTGAAAAATGGAGAGGCAGCCAGTCCCAAACCAGATTAGACGGCTCTGGGCTGACCCGTATTTTTGGGCCCGAGTTGGTACACTGCTTAGAGGCTGATGAGCATGATCTCCCAGCCACTGACTCCCAGTATAGCCATAGCCTGGGGACCGCTCCGCTAAACGGGGTGCATGAGAGTGATGGTAATGAGGTTAGATTTATCTAGGGCGGGCTTCGAAACATATCTCCAAAGTTTACTGTAATTTCAGTCTGAGTAGCCTTTTACTTTTCTCATGTTGGCGGCTCTAATTTTACTCTTTCTTTGTTCAATAATATAGCCCTTTCAATGTGATACTGACTTGACTAATTCCGCTATTATACGACGCGATATTCCTGGTGCCAAAAGGCTATCAAAGGAAGCGGAGTTACATAAAAGTATTGAATTAGGCTCGACTTAGTTTGCCCACTCTCCTCCTACTTATATATCATTTCCTTGAGATACAGAATTGTATTCTTGAAGTTGAGCAGAACATCATGATTCATTAATTTTGCCGAGGATTTACCCCTTTTAAAACGAAATTTTATCTAAATTCACAATCAAGACGGGTGTCCTGAATGGACTTCTGAAAAGTGGTTTGAAAGAACGTGAATTTCATTGTGCTATCGCAGAATCTAATTTAGGCAGGTAAGGAACTGTCATTCATAAGTATAAATACAGGCTTGTATTGCAACACCAACAGAAATAACTCCCAATGCATTCTATCTAGCTTTTAAACTTGCCCGTTTTGCAACTCCTTTTCAACAACTTCAAGACACCATTGTCCATCATTCCAGATAAATCCAGAAAGCTGATTACCGCTTCCTGCGACGAGCTACTTGGGGAAGAGGCAGGTGGTTTCCCCTGTCCCTGGGAAGTGGAACTCTAGCCACTGGACAATCTGGTGACTCTGAGATGATGATGCTCGGCAGATTCAAGGTTGCTGCAAGCCATTCCCTTTCCGCAACTTCCCTCTCTATCTCTGACAGCTTGACCATAATCATTGCGCAAAGATTCTTGTGGCACAGAAATGCGTCTAAGATCTTATGAAGTCCTTCCGTTGAGGCTAGTACCTCCCAATCTTCGTCGTCAGGCCTTCCCTGTTGAATTATAACCTCCCTGCAGGTATGTGCGAAGTTGTCCAGGTAGTCGGAAAAGTCATCGAGAAGGAGGAACATATCTGGGATTGTTGTATTTTCGTTTGCTTCTGTTGGGATGGCTATGAGTGGAGATAATTGCTCTTCGAGTAGGTGACAAAATTTCTCGTGCCGTTCAGATGATCTCCTGATTGCTTTGAGGTCATCGCCGGTGGCAGTGGTTTCCCAGTATGGGTCATCTTGGTTGAGGAGGTTGAAAGTTGTACAGGCGCCAGAGAAGGAGTTCCCAGTTTGGAGCATGTTCTCAATAATCCAGACCAGATTTTGGACGGTGAAGGGATCAGATGTGGAATTAGACATCGCAAGGCTGTTCCAGTGATCCTGAGGAATGGTATTTTGAGCGCGCTTAGTAATTTTGTTTGGGGTTGAAGATGCAATAAAGAGGATGAGGAATCCTTCAGCTTATATGCAGCTTAGTGGTGTGTCGGTTCATGCGTTGTCCTGTTCACTTTCTTTGTGATCGAAACAAAGCGTCCTTTCTGGGCTTGCGAAGAAGGCTGGGGTGTCGTTCACAGAGGGTTCATATTACAGGTCCGATGAAATAGGCGAGACACTTACATTTGGCAGACAAAGAAACACAGAGCCTTCTATTTTACGAAGCTATTTAGGGTTTGGGATCGTCTAGAAAGCAATGTTAGGGAGTCTAAAGGTCCTTGCAGAAAGGTTTCTGATGACCAAATGCTTTAATTTCTGATAAATTCGTAAGGCTTGTCTTGAGATTATAGTTTGGAGGGATATTAAGTCAAGTAAAATAATTAGGTAGTTCTCATTGAAACTAAAGCAAGTCAGGCTCATCAATACATCATAAGTTCCCCTTGCTCGTACCTAATCCTTAAAAACTTTGTAGAACATGAGTCTTGGTGTTTAGATGTGCTGCAGGGACCGATCCAAATTATCTCGAATCCCCGGATCTCTCATTTTAGCCCTCTCCATCCATATTGCCCAGTACCTTGCACCTCACATCCAGCCAGGAATATCTAACATTACAGCAACAGCTTCTTGGTTTGAGTTCGCTGTTATCTAGCTTGCCGTGCAGTTTCTTGCTATTGCACATAAACAACAACTAGATATGGGACTGAAAAGACTTGTGATTCATCGATTAACCCGTGGTGGATTATGGTCCGTTCCTCATAGCGCCAATCACCTGCAAGGGCTGGCTCGATTTGACTGCAAGGCACAAGTGTGTCGTTCCAAATTGTGCCGTTATTTATCAAAGCAAGAATATCCTCAGCTCAAGAGAGTGACTCCGCAATCGACATCGCAACGGGAAAGTTAGAATCTGATTATTCGTGACCCTGTCTACAGGTCAGTATTTAAGACATTCGCTTCCAAAATACACGGGAGTTTGCACAAGCTAGAATAAGAGGAAACTCTGGCTCCTTTTGACCAGGAGCTTCTCCATATATAACTATCCCTGCAAAGAAGACAATGTCGGGAGTCTAATTCAAGGGAATTGATATCAATAAGGGCCGATGAACTGAATAGATTCCTAATACTAGCTAGCTTAGAGTCACCATGCTTCGCCTGTTTCCCAACTAACTCTGACTGTCCCGAAAACTGATCATGGATACTCACTTCAGCCCCGGAAGTTGGTAAAGAGCTTCCTGAAATTGAGTTGTAGCTTCTTCGATGCAGCGTAAAGCATATCTGCGGGCAGTATTAAGTAATTCACTATCATCCTCCACAGTCGTCAGAAATTCGCGGAATGCTTGTTCGATTTCACGGAGACGTTGGCGATGCGACTCTTGGAGTAAAGCTATTGCAAGCTCAAATGCGGATTCCTCGATTAGATTATTTTCCATTTCTTCGATGTGTTGGTTTTAGGTTGCTCGTGGTTTGAAATATTGGCTCAGGTGCGGTTCAAATTATGAATGGATTACGAGCTCTTATATGCCTAGCAGCAACGTTAGGGTGGACTGTTTATCGAGTTAGAACAAAAGAATTGTTACTAAACAAATAAAACAAAGTTTAGTGGACAATGAACGAATATGTTGCTTTGCGGCTAGTAAAGAATAAAGAATAAAGAAACGTTAAAACCAGCTTATCGACGACAACTGAATCCTCTGCATTACTAGAGGCAATACAGAGCGGAAAGGGGTCGTTATACGCTACTGCATTCTAGCCAACGAGAAGAATTAATCTCCCTCTTCCTACAAGGCTACGTCAGAAATATACAGGCTGCAGCTACCTCGATGCCCAGGTTTATAAGTTAGATATTATTCGGAAGGGGTAGGGTAAGGATTTCAAGGGCAGAGGACTGTAAATAATTCGTAATCTGGATCTAAACAACAATGCAAAATCCGATTTCCTGCTTTGAGAATGGTGAGCAAACTTGAGTCATACGACCTCGCATATACTATGAGAGTTTTCACACGATGATTTGATTGCCATATCTGCCTGCTCGATTGCCTATATCTGCGTCCTTGGGCTGCATCGCCATATTTTGACATAGAGCCTTACTAAAGGATGTGTGAGAAGATATCCTGAATTATAAACGGAACTAATTGGATCAAGTTACTTGATCATTGGATTCAACTAGGAAAAGGACAGTCAATTTCAGCATCCTATTCTAATGAAATCTACATTCCACTTCTACTAGCGTCTCTGTTGCGCTCTTTCATATGGAAATCTTAGAATGTGAGGTTGCACCTTGACAACATCATTCCCTTTCCCTTTTATCGATGGAGTAGTCAGAACTCCCATTCTCTTGATATTATACTCATTCATCCACCATCCCGGCCGATCAGTCCTAAATTCGTTCGGGCCGTACCATGTTGTGATATCGTCAGGCAAATGCACTGGGCCAAATGCATTCTCCCGATTGCCAAAGGAAGTAATGGAGACGTGGTGAGTTCCCGGGGATAGCGGAGGAAGAACCAACATGCGAGGCTCGATGATAATCCTGCCGGCCACCTTTCCGTCGATGGAGACAGAGAGAAGGGGGGCTACAAATTGAGGGACTGAGATAGCGACTTCAGTAGTCTCATTCTCTTTATTCTCGGCAATGCTGAAGGAACAATTGTAAGTCACGTTTCCTGCATAGAAAGGGAGTCCCTGATGTGTATAGTCTCCAAAACTCAATGAACTCAAATCGAGCGCTGATAAAGAGGCTTTCCGACCAAGAAGCGACACTGCGAAGTCACCTAACAGGTAAACCCTCTCTATATTTGTCACCAACCCGAACTTGTACCAGAGCTCGATGGTGGAATCTCCGACAGGTATTGTGGGCATTAGGATAGTGTGGATATCCTCATCAACCCACCACGACGAAGATTTCGAGGGTACGACAGCCCCATTGAAGAATATGGTAACAGCTTCTGGACACTCTAGTGCGAGTTGCGAGCTTGAAATTTCAATCGTTGAATTAACCAAGAACTGCAACTTCAGGGTGGCGACAGTTTTTCGGTCGTCTTGGGAGATGGTCCAGGGCTGAGCAAAATTGTCGAGCTTCAAGGGCAAACCCAATTTGGTTCTGGTAATATTTTCGATGCGGAGAACTTCTTCCTCCGCCTCCCAAGTGATGCCATCATCCAACGAGTACTTTGCATAATCCAGAAGTAAGACATTAGGCTCCGAAAGCTCGGTAGATTCCAGCTTGACTTCACCTTGGAATTTCCCATATACTGTGCTTGCCGGAAGCTCAGGTATCCCCTCAGAAATAGAATGGCATGACCTTGGCCGCAAGTGCAGAAGGAGGCTTGCCGTACCGTAAAACTGGTAAGGGAAATTCGTCCACAAGTTTTCTTGAGTTGTTTCGATTTTCCACCCCTGCCCAGTGAAAGCATCCATAACTTCCACTTCCCAGAGGCCCTTCAGGGAAACAATTGTTTGGACAGAATCAAATCTCTCGGTATTGCATATAAACACGAATCTCTTTGGGCCGTCTTGACGCATTTGATAGAGCAGGGATTGTGCATCCGTGCCGGAGATTTCTTCAATGCGAAGCTCTCTAAACTCCTGCAATGCCCCGAGAATGTGATATCTGGTCCACGGAACTGAAATGCTTCCCTCAATAACGGGAGGGTTTTCAGGTTGTATTGCGTCAACAAGAGTCGGGACTTCGCCGCATATAAAGACCTTACCACCCACCGCAGCAAACTTTCGAAGCCGGACCAGAGTTGTAGAACGTATAGTCCGGAGATTAGGCACGATTACTGCGTCGTAGCTGCAAGCTCCAACCGTAAGAGTCTCGCCGATGCTGTTCAGCGGGGTTTGATCTGGGAACATGCTTTCAGAAATGAAGTCAAAATCTAACAGGCCATGAGACAACCAATGAGTTAAGTCGCGAAAGCACTGCTCTCTAAATTCCGATTCTCCTTTCCCACTGTCAACTGGACCAAAACATAACCAGTAGCTCTCAATGGGGTGAACTACAGCGACCCGAGTTAGTGGCTTACCACGAGTAAGGGCTACATTCACTCTCGAAAAGTAATCCTCTATCATTGAATATTCTTTGAACCAAGGGCTTTGATATCCAATGCAAGCTGGGAAGTCGCGTTTTGCCTCGCCTGCCATGGAAACCCACGCAAGATGATGGACACGAAAGGTAATTCCCATGGCCGCCTGCCAATCGCCACATCCCTTATGCCCTTCAAAAGTGAAACTCCATCTTGTAACGCTAGAAACTCGTCAGAAATCAAAATCCCTCAACCTCTAGGATCAGAAGTGCCTACCCGTATATCTCACACATAGCCCCACGGCCCCCATTCTGTCTTGCTACACTCGTCGCCTGCTTGACGGTGTTGTATTCAAATTGATCACACAAGAGGTCAACACCTGGCAGATCAAGGCTTCGGTAGCATCTCATAGCCTCTCCGAGGGAGCTGGTCTGTGTTTTCAAGAAGGGTTCTTCCATCATGTGCCCGGTCAAGGCGAGACCATTTCCAGAGCACCAGTGTGCAAGTTGGTCCATGAAAGCAGAAACGAATCTTTCACAAACATGATCGTGGAAATGGTATCTGGCAAGGCTTGCATCACCGTTGGGTTTATTCCACACAATTTCGGGGAGTTTGTCGATAATTCCATAACCATACTTCTGAGAAAAGGTTTCTGGGAGATCCATGGACCAGGGGAGGAAAATATCAGTTCTTGATCTTGCCTTTGAAAGCTGGGTTTTATGAGTAAATTGCGGCTCATCGCAGAATATACTGGGTACAACGCTCCCGAAATCTTCGGAAAGAGCTCCTTTGTACTTTTCATGCGTGGTTTCAATGAACCGTTTTATCGCGGCCGGGTTGAGAGTATCGGCGTACGTCTCCCTGTTGAACCATGGGCTTGGAACGTTCGGTTCCATATATGCATAATAAATACATCCGCCTTGAGTTGGAGTTTCCCCATCCTGTAGCTGCAGGGCCGACTCGAGTTCACCGGTGGCAGAAAGACGAATATCATACCGCGTGAGAAGAGATCCCAGTTCACTTCTCGCTCCAAACCCCATGAAAGCGGGTGGCTCGCTCGTCTCCCCACTTCCATAAGGAACTGGTGTTAGCAATATGTGCTGGGAAGCCAGCTCAGGATGTCCTTTAGTCACAAGTCCTCCAGCTGCTCCGCTTGGCCACCTATCTTCATCATAGAGGCATGCAAGCATGCCTTTGGACTTCGCATACTCAACACATGCGTGAACATGATCCATGAACTCTTCACCTAAGTACTCTGTATCCAGTCCGACTCGCACATGAATATGGAAGCCACCCATTCCCATCGCAGCCAAGTGGTCGATTTGTCGAAGCAGAACATCTCGTTTCAATTTCGTATTCCAGCACCATAGCGGAGCGCCACGATACTCGGCTGACGGGTTGAGAAAAAGTTCATGGTCAAATGGGGCTTTTGATTTCGGATATGAAAGAGGATTTTCGACTTTGTGGTCTTTTGGAAACATGACGAGGACAGGAAGGTCACTCCTTCATGGAGCTCGAGGTAGGGGAGAGTCCGAGAGTTTGCTACGATGCGAGGCCAATTGGCAGGTAGTGAAGAAATTCTTTCGAGTCTTCCGGCTTTTGATATTCGACGGTGAGCTTGCATTCCGAAAAAAATACTCTCAATCATTACCGCCGTACGCAGTCTTGCTTTTCTGTTTGCCGTATTTGGTGTGATGACCGGCGACCTCTCTCCATAAGATTAAGGAACGATTCGGGTGAATATATGCCGATATTCTGGTTTTGATCGATGACGGTGCGTCGGTGAGCTTCAAAGCGCTCTCGAATGGAGACAGTTATATGGAGCGCTTGTATAATACGACCATTTCCCCTGATGCTTGATTAGCCGCCGTGTCAGCTGCTCCGATCTCCCCTGCAGCTTGAGAATGTATCCATGAACAAATCAACCTACTGTAGTCTCAAGTCCCTGCTTTACCCCAGTATACAGTACTGTACTGTAGATGCGGGCCTGGGATATCTTACAGTTACTCGGTAACTCGCAAGCATGTCGTTACCCCGCATTCCCCAAACCAGCACAACACACCAGGGATGTCCAACATGGGGATCTCGCTGTCAGTTTATCCGGTCTATTTCATGAACTGCATTCCCTTCCACAGCTGTAGAGAGCTCTGTTTTTTTTTTAAAGCTCTCTGGTTTTGCCACTCATCTGTCTGAATTTTCCACTTCCAACGTACTACTTACACAGGCTCAATATTGAAGCTCAAGCATCTAAACTTCGCAATGGCACTTCCGCCGAAATTCTACCAGTTTCTGGTGGGCGTTTTTGCGTCTCTTGGGTCTTTCCTCTATGGATACGACTTGACCATTATTGCTGAAGGTACGCACGTATACTACTATGTTTCGAGGAATGACAGTGTCTAATGTGTTTTTTAGTCATTGGATCATCCTCTTTCACAGCAAAGTTTGACCCCAGTGCTGCACAGCGAGGTCTCGTTGTGTCCATATTCACAGGAGGAGCTTTCGTAGGCGCTGCTATTGGCGGCCCTTCTGGAGATTGGATTGGACGGCGATTTACTATCATGCTTGGGGCTGCTATTTTCGTTGTCGGGGGTGGGCTTCAAGCAGGAGCTTCTGAGCTTTCGTACCTATACAGCGGTAGATTCTTGGCTGGCTGCGGGTGAGTCGTTTCTTAAACCAACTTTTCAAAGTCGTTTTATGCTGATATTGATCAATTACCTAGCGTGGGTGTCCTCACCATGATTATACCCTTATACCAAGCTGAGCTGGCTCATCCTGATATCCGAGGTCTCGTTGTTGGTCTTCAGCAATTTATGCTGGGAATTGGTGGTGTTTGTGGCAGTGTAAGGTTTCAACCCATTTTCCAAATTCCAAGTTACTAACTTCAGTAGTGGATTAGTTATGGCTGCTTTGTTGCTTTGCATGACGATGGGCAATGGCGAATTCCATTTGGGATCCAGATCGTCCCTGCCGGTATTCTTGGAATTCTCATTATTTTCTTTCCCGAGTCTCCGAGATGGCTTATTTCGAAAGGAAAACTAGATAAGGTAAATTTCCATTACAATTGCTTAATTCATGAATCTAGTTCCGCTTACAATCTAATCTAGGGTCTTCACACTCTTGCCAGGCTCCATTCCTCTGGCGATGAGAATGACGCTTGGGTCTTAGCAGAATACGAGCAAATCCAGGAGGAGGTTACCTTTCAGCGTGAGAACGAAGTTCAGTCCTATAAGGAGCTTTTTACTGAAAAAGCAAATCTTCGCCGAATCGTTCTTGCTAGTGCCTGCCAGGCAGCAACGCAAATGACTGGAGTGTCTGCTATCCAATATTACTCAATATCAATTTTTGTAAGTTATATCATCTGAATTCTGTAACGTTATCTAATCATCCCAGGAACAAATTGGTATTAGTGGAAACAATACCCTGAAATATCAAGCCGTTGGAACTATTTTGGGTCTTTTCGGGGAATTCATGCTGATGGTTCTTGTTGACAAACTCGGTCGTCGATGGACAATGATTGGAGGTAATATCGCTATGTGTGGCACCTTCATCGTTAGCACCTCCCTGTTGGCCCAATTTCCACCTTCCTCGACCAATTCCGGCGCTCACTGGGCATTTATCGTGTTCACTTCATGGATTTACAATGTAAGTTTATCGACCTCCTCTTTAATGTATACGTTACTGATGGATATGGCAGCTTTCCTTCGGCTTTACCACTGGCCCTTTGTCATGGATCATTCCAGCAGAAATCTTTGACACTAAGACTCGGTCAAAAGGTGTCGGCATCGCAGCTATGGTTTCTTTCGCATTCAACACAATGATTGGACAGGTCACTTCCGTCGCTATTGTGGCAGTTGGATGGAAATTCTTCATCCTTTTCTGCGTTACGAATTTCACCAACGCTCTTTTCTTTTGGGCTTTCTTGCCTGAGACTAAGAAGTTGCCCCTGGAAGAAATGAACAGAATGTTTGTCGAGGCCCCCTGGTTTGTACCGTCTATGGATTCGAAGAAATACAAACATCGTGAGCTCGATAGCAGGGTCGACCAGCTCAACGAGAAAACAGAAGCTACTGAACGCGCTTAATCATGCTGAGCCGCTTGTTTCTGGTGATACAGAGAAATGGGCTACTAGGGGAGAATTGGCCATGCTTCCTTAATTCCGAATTCATTTATATAATATATCCATCCATGTGATAGTTGTTTTTTCGGACCCGTTTTCGTCTTCTTGGTGTCTCCACTGCTGTTATTCCCCTTTTCCCCTTGATTCTTTATCCTCCGCTTCAGGTCATATTGCTTAGTTTGAATCCTCTAGCATGACTCGCTTTGTAATCCGCCGATGGCTCGGTCACTTTACCTAATCTATGAGAAGGTTAACGAGGATAAAGGCGCTCCATACGGAGCACATGTTGATACATATATACTCGTCCCGATTTGGACTCAGTGCTGCACATGATACTCTTTCGCTTTTCATAGTCAATCCCGCTAGCATACTTCGGGCAAACTATGCGCGAGACACTTCTAATTCGAAATTTCAAGCTTTTTTCTTCCTTTTGTGGATAAACATAGCCGCATATCGGTAAAGTTTTTCCGGTCCAAGAAGTCAGGCTGGCCTAATGCTTGCGGGGTATTGTAGCGTAGGGGAAGGAAATTATCCGATATGCCAGATTCTAGCTATTTGATTTGATGGTTTTCTTTATTGATATATACAGGTCACAAACAGAACCTCTGACTCTACTATATTCTCACTTCTTGATCAATCGAAAATTTTCAAATATGTTTCTCAGAAGGTTGACGATAATTTGTTTGGCGGTGCTTCTTACTGCGGGACAGGCAGGATCAGCTCTATCACTGACAGTGGCTTCATCAGGTGGTAACACATCAAGTCCGTTGCTCTATGGCATTTTATATGAGGCACGGATGTCCTTCATTTATTTTAAAATTATCGGAGCTAATTTATAAAAGGACATCTATCATTCGGGCGATGGCGGTCTTTACTCTGAGCTCATCAGGAATAGGGCATTCCAAGGTTCTTCGGTCGATGGTGTCGCTTCAACTGTTCGAAATCTGGACTACTGGCATCCCGTAGGGGCTGTCACCTTGGCGTTAGATACATCTAGTCCAGCGTTGTCTACTGCGCTTCCAGATCACATGCGTGTAGATATTCCTCCAGGAACGACCGGGTCGGTTGGATTCTACAACGAGGGATTCTGGGGAATGAACGTTACGAAAGTCACTCAATATGCTTGTAATTTCTACCTCCGAGGAACCTACGCAGGGGATGTTGCATGCGCTTTCTACAGCAACACTAGCGGAGAGTTATTGGGCTCAACTACTATTGCCGTTTCTCAAACTAGCTCTCAAGGCTGGGTGCTATATACACAAACGTTCACGCCAACCGTCTCGGCTCCTGATGAGAAAAACACTTTTCAACTCACCTTTACGGGCTCCACTGTTGCTGGCCAGAGTTTGTACTTCAACATGATCAGCGTTTTCCAGCAGACTTTCAATAATCGATTCAACGGGATGCGATTGGACCTTGCAAATACCGTCAATAGCATGGGAGCGAAATTCTTGAGAATGCCTGGAGGGAATAATTTGGAAGGACTTGCTTCACCGTACAGATGGAAATGGAACGAAACAATCGGCCCTATTATTAATCGCCCAGGACGTCCTGGAGTCTGGGGTGATATCCAAACAGATGGGTTTGGGCTGCTTGAGATGATGCAGGTAAGATTTTACTCCTCTTAGGCAACTCCTGCTGATTAGATGGCTTAGTGGGCTCAAGATATGAACCTTGAGGTCATCTTAGCTGTGTGGGGTGGAGAATATCTGGATGGCGAAATAACTAGTCAAGCTAGCCTGCAGCCCTATATCACTGATGCTCTAAACGAACTGGAGTTTTTAACAGTAAGCAAAAATGAGACTCTCTCCTGTTCAAATTCGCCCCTCTCAACCATACTAGGGAGCAACCACCACCACCTATGGGGCCCTCAGGGCATCGTATGGCTATTCGACCCCGTTTAAGATCAATTATATTGAAATTGGAAATGAGGACTACCTGAATGGAGGTACCGAGTCATACATCGGTAGTTTCAAACAGTTCACTTGTATTGCAAGTTCTTACTTCTTACCAGATTATCGATTCAACATGTTCTACAACCAACTATACGCAAAATACCCTGGAGTGACCTACATCTCTACGATTCCTGTCACTTCGCTCGCAAATGCTACCTCAGGAATAGCTCAAGATGATCACTTGTATTCAAGTGCCTTACAAATGGCTGGATACTTCAACAGATACGACCATTACAGCCGAAACCACCCCATCTTCGTTGCGGAATATGCAGCAATCTACACCAACGGCGCATCCACCCAGCTGGACAATCCCACGCTTCAATCAGCGACGGCCGAAGCAGTCATGCTCCTTGGCCTTGAGCGTAACTCCGATATCGTAGCCGGGTCCTGCTACGGCGCATTTATCAAGAGCCTAGGAGACGAGGTGGACAACGTCGCGACGATCAAACACTCGGCCGACGCCGTAGTTCCGTCCCTAAGCTACTTTGTGCAGAAGCTATTCGCATCGCACCACGGCACGACCACACTCCCCACCACGTCAGACGCTGCATACGGGCCGCTGTACTGGTCCAGCACCATGTCCGCCTCGGGAACATATTACGTGAAGATTGTGAATTTCAATGGGGCGGCAACGACTCAAGTCACGGTCGCTTGTCCAGGAAGTGCGAAAATGACTGCGACGTTGATCACGTTGACGGCGCCAAGTGAGGGAAGCGTAAATACTCTCGGGAGCAGGCAGGAGATTTGGAGCCAGACAACGATTACTGCCACGTCGGGTGGTGTTTTTACGTTCTCGCTCAGTGGAACGTATTTGAGCGCCGTGCTTTCTGTTTAACTAATTCGATACTTTGCCGCTTTGCGCAGACACGCGGATTTGCGATGAGACGCCTCCTACGAAGATCAAAAGAGTTTAGAAAATAGGTAGGGTTATGTATTTTAAAGTCTGTTATAGTGCGGCACTTCAGTTATTACGTCTTGGTGATGGAGTGATCAAACCTTGTCCTCTTTGAAAGGATTGCGCTGTCCATCTCCCGACCCTGCGACCCGCTATCTAGGATCGAATGCAGACAAGTATTCTAGTTGATGTTTGAAACTGATGTTCCATTGAACCATTCATTACATTATAGACAAATTACAGGAGTACGAGAATACAAAAGCCCGCCAGGTCGCAAATCCCAAAATGAACGTTGGTGGCAAATAAAAACCCAATGTACTCCAATCGACGGTCCCTTACTCCCACTTGATATAGCAATCTAGGCATTTTGTATGCCAATCCGGATTTGTACTTCCTCGTATCCATCTAAATCTAATTATACTGCGCCAGCCACTCCTTCAAATCCCCTACAGTTGGGCACTCCACAAAGATCGAACTCTTGACTTCGACTCTCAGCTCTTTGTGGAATTTCTCAGAGAGCACGAGGGACATGAGCGAGTCGCAACCGATTTCAGCGAATGAGCAGTCGTCGGTGAGCTCTGAAATCTCGATGCCGGATTCGGCGGCGATGAGCCGGAGACAGTCGGTTTCCATGGGGTTGGAGGATGAGGCGGCAGCGGAGGTTGTGGGCTTGGGAATGGGCTCTGCCTTGGCTGGTTCAAGGGCATGCTCTGGCTGCTCCAGCCCGACCTTAGGTTCGAACTTTGGCTGAACAGGCAGCGCCTTCTTCGGCGCTGGAATAGCAGCCGCCTTAGGAGCAGGTACCACACTTCCCTGAGCCTTCAGCGCATAAGTCATGCGTCCACAATCCGGGGGACTCATAAAGAAATCCAGCAAGCTCCTCGGGATACCATGGAAATTGATCTGCTCAACCATTCCCACGATCACGCCGTTTTCCAAGATATACACATCGCCCACAAACGTCTCTTTCTCTTTCGTTGGGAACATGCGGACATAAGACCTATAGCTCGCGCCCGCAACAAGGGGTTTGGACATCCGGTAACCCCCCATTTTGTCTGTAACGTAAAAATACTCCTTCGTGTTGGATTTATCGCTTGCATTGAGGATGAGGCCTGCGATGTGGACTGCGGAATCGATCCAATGGGGTGGTGAGTGCGATTCACCTTGAGAATCAGGAACCAAAGTAACATCCGCGTAAGCTTCAAGACCGTCAAGTACAACGGTGTTCATACCACGCCATTCATCCGCGTACTCAACGCAGTTCTTGAATAGCGTGTACGCCATGTTCTTGCTAAATTTGTTCGCCGTGCCTACGGCAGCCATGCGGTCAAGCGTATCAATTCTGCCGGAAACCAGGTGCTCGACGCGGTCCCAGTCAAACTTCCAATCGTCAGAATTCTCATATCTGATGGTCGCAGATGCGAAATTGTCTTGCATGCGCTCGCCGGATTCGAGTAAGTTGTACCATTTGAGCGTCATGGATTGAGAATCCATGTCGATTTCGCTTTCAAGTTGCACGAGTTGCGTGGAGGAACGGTCGTTCTTAGCAACTTGCGGGACGTGCACTTCCATGCCAAGGAGGCTCATTTGGATATCCTTGGTCTTTTTCGACATCTTCTTGTAGAAGTAGTCACCAATCGTGAGGGCAGCGTCCATCCAGATTGACTTCAAAATGTTAACACAAAAGCATATGTATGAGGAGAAGAATACTTACAGTTGCAGCGATGGGGTAGTCATTCATCCGATGTCCCTTCATCAAATGTAAGAAATCCGGATGCATCATATCTGTGACAGCCGTCAACCTTCCCGTCGAGCAATTGATCTCCTCGGATGTAATCTGATGCACGGACGGCGTTCTCAGACTCGATCCAGCTCTCATGATGGCTCCTGCATTAGGCTTCTTGTTCAACTTCTCAAGTTCGTGTGCCTTATCAAGAGTCCAGGTGCCGATATACTGGATCCAGTAGTTCTTCTCATTCCAGGCATAATTTTCAAGAACGAGAAGCTGGTGTGCCTTCTCGTAGGGCCTGTAGTACTCGTTCCAGCTGACGGGCGTGCCCTCGAGGAACAGGGCCGTCAGAGTATTCGCAAGCGTAGTGAAGTTATCTTCGTTGCGGCGGAGTGAGGACACCACTTTAGCGCTGGAGATGTGGTTGCGCACCATGCTGCCGACCACAGGGTGCGGGCCAATGTCAATCCACATCGTCTTCTCGTTGACGATACCGAGATCCAGAGCAGCGTCAAGGGCACCGACAAAGTTAACGGCCTCTCTGGTAGCACGGCGCAGATACTTCTCATTGATAGTCTTGGAGTCAAAAACGCAGTTGCTGAGGAGAGGGGAGAGGTATGGGAGGTTAGGCTCCTTAAATGTGATGTGCTTGGCAACCAACTCGAAGCTATCAAGCACGGCGTCCATTTGTGCAGTGTGAAATGCGAAAGGGACGTTGAGTTGGATGCACTTGATTCCAGCAGCCTCCAGCAATGCGCGGGTAGAAGAGATGTTTTCAGCAGAGCCGCTGATGACTGTGTCAGCTTTGCCGTTGATGCAAGAGATCTCATAAGCCGCGTTGCCGGCGACGCTTGACTTGATATCCTCAACGCTTGCGTAGACGGAGAGCATCACATGACTGCCCGGTTCGCATGCAACCATTGTGAGTTGTGCACGTGTACCGACAAGGTAAAGAGCGTCGGTGGCTGAAAGGATACCAGCAACGACCATGGCGGCGTACTCGCCCAAGCTGTGTCCAATGACTGCAGAAGGCTTGACACCGAGGAGTGCCCAGAGGCCAGCCAAAGCAATCTCGACCACAACGATCGTGAGCTGGGTAACGAGAGCGGAAGCATCACCCTCCATCGTCCCATCAATAGCTGGAAGCACAGATGGAAATCCAAGCGACTGGACGATGTGATTAAGCTGCAAGATTTGCTGGCGGTAGTAAGGGAACTCAGCGAACAGCTGCGCGCTGATACCTTTGTAGAATGCCCCTTGGCCGGTGAAGGCGAACACTACTTCCGGAGCGTCTTGAGGCGTATTGCGGGCGCTGCTCACACCCTCAAGTGAGGATGTGAGGAACTTCTGGAGTTGAGTGATGCTGGAGACTGGAGCTGCTAGGCGCAAGGGGTGGTGCATCCGGCGAGCAGTTGTCGTGTACCCCAAGTCACCGAGATCAGTATCTGGGTGTTGATCCAGGTACTTGAGAAATAACTCGATGTTTCCTCTCAAGGAGTTCTTGCTTTTGGCAGAGAGAATAATGGGGTGCACAGAACGTGGGTCCGTGCCAACTCGGCTCTTCTCAGGGGCGTCTTCAAGCAAGAAGGTAGTATTACCACCATGAGCACCAAAGCTATTAACAACAGCGTAGCGCTTTCGTCCCTCTATCTTCGGCCATGGAGTATTCTCCATACTGAGATGGGCATTCCGCTCGTTCATATCCTTGGGAATCCTCGGATTTATCTCAGTCTTGATGCCGATGTGGACAGGGATCGTGTTCTTCTGGTACATCAGAAGAACTTTGATGATTGAAGTGATACCAGCCGCAGCCTCGCTGTGACCAATATTGGACTTAACAGAGCCAAGATGAAGCTTCTGGTCTAGTCGACGGCGAGGCCTGGCGGGAGCGAAGATGCTGAGGACGGACTCTGACTCGACTCCATCGCCAGCTTGGGTACCGGTGCCATGTAGTTCAACATAGCTGATATCAAGAGGATTAACCGCTGCTTGCTGCATGACCTGGCGGTAATTGTCCTGCTGCGCACCTACATGAGGATGCGTGATCGAGACTGCTTCTGCCGAGTGATTCGTTGCGCCGGCAATGATAGTTGCCAGAATGTTATCATTATCAGCTTCTGCGTCCTCGAGTCTCTTGATCACTATCGAGCCCACACCATCGGCACGACAATAGCCATCGGCACCCTTGTCCCAGACCTTGCATTGGCCAGTCTTGGACAGGAAGTGAGCGAGGCCAAGCGCGCAGTAGTTGTCAGGGTCAGTGATGACACTAAGCCCACCGGCAAGCACGGAATCAGCTTCGCCAGCCCATAGAGCGGAACAAGCAGCGTTGAGAGCAGCAGCACTGGACGAGCATGCGGTATCGATGTTGAAGCTAGGTCCTCCAAATCCAAAGAAGTAGTTGATTCGGCCGTTAGCGAATGCTCGCACACCACCAGTGACAGTGTAGGTTGCCAGGTTCTGACTGCCGTTCAACTCACGCCAATCATCGGATGCTTGACCATAGTAGGTGCCAACGCGCTTGACATTGGTAGACGGGGTTCTGTTTGGTACATAACCTGACATCTCTAAGGCTTCGTAAGCAGTGATGAGAGCGAGACGGTGCATTGGATCGGTTTGCTCAGCCTGCGATTCAGTGTTAGTCCGATGACATCGCTAAAGTTACTTGGGTTCTCCAGACTTACTTCTCGGGGAGACATGTTGAAGAAACCTGGGTCGAAAAGTCCAGGCTGGTCAATGAAGTTGCCGAATTCGACCTGAGTAGCATTTGCCGTGTTTCCGGTGGGGTCATAGTGGGTGCTCAAGTCGAATCTATCTGCGGGGACAGTAGTGCATGTATCGCGTCCCTGGACCATCAAATCCCAGAAGAGCTCGGTGTCATTTGCACCACCTGGAAGGCGGCAAGACATGCCAACAATGGCAAGTTTAGACTCCTTGGGAGTTCGCGGGATCCGAGGCTCAAACTCTTGGCTGGACCAATTAATCAGGTTCGTGAATTTGAATTCAATGTTTGGGAGATCTGCCTCGACTTTTGAGAACAGTCGCTTGGAGGCCATGGACATCTGGAACAATGAAACGTGGCATTCGGACACCTCGGGGGCCTGAATGCTGGCTCGAATCCCATCAGTCAGGCTGTCGAGGAAGACTGCACTAGTCATGAGTTCCGTGGTAACATCTTCGAAGAGCTTTCCGGCATCATTGGACATGAATTTCTTGCCGGTGGCGGAAGAAAGCAGGGGGGTTTGAACTCGTGAGGATGGGCCTGCTGGGAAGTCCGAATGAGAGACAACAGAGCGAATGTCCTCTCTGCTGAAAAGGTGAGGAGCATGGCACAAGCCCTCATAGATTGGGAGTGGGAAGAACTTGGAGTAACGCAAGACTTGGGAGTGTTTGAATGCGTTCTTCAGGCGGGAAGGAGGGCCGGTCACATTGACCGAGTTCTTATCCGCGGCGCTGATGAAGATTTTGGTGAGCTCTGGATTGGACTAAGAGACAAGTTAGAAACGAGAAAAAAGAACTCAGAGTGTGGTTCATACAGCTTCAGTGTTGTACTGGTCAATTTCTCGCTGGATTTCTTCAGCAGAGAGACCAGTCACCACATAAGCCCAGCTTTCCGAGTTAGATTCTAAGCCACGTGACTCGAGCGATCGGGAGAAATCGTCAACGTGGGCTCCAAGTCTGAAGGCGACTCTGACGCTGTAAGGTCCAATGCGGGCCAAATCTGCTAGAGAGGCTGAGATAGAAACTGCTGCTCCAGCTAAGAGCCCCAAGCTCAAGCCAGCAACAGTAGTCTCCGATTTGACAAGGTCATATTCAAGATTTTGACTTTCGAAGTGGCTAATAATTTCAAGTTAGTAATCTTTGGAGGCATTAAAACGGAAACTTTGACTTGCCCAATGACCATCCCAATCTCCAGAGAGATGAGAAGAGCTGCATCTACACAGGCTTTGCAAGGACCTTCACGCACGACTTCACTGTCCGCCAAGGTGAGGACAGAGTCGAATGATGGGATGAGCTCTTGCAGGTGGCGTGGCAACTTGGCCACTTCTTCCTTGAGAACATCCTTGGATTCCTCCAAGAATGTATTAAGAAGTCGGAACCTCTTGTCCTTGCTGTGTCTTAGGAGTCGACGGAAGAGGGTTCGTGTATCATCGTTAGGAAATTCGTTGCTGAAGAACATAACGCTCTTCTTGTTGTCGCTCATTGAGTCCGTTGACCCCATGGACATGTTGTCCATGGTTGCGGAGTCGGTGGTAACGAGTCTAGGCGACTTCACTGTGGAAGACGCAACACTGACCTTGAGAGGTGACCAGGAAAAGGGTGTGGATGAGAACTAAAAGAATAAGCAAATGGGGTTCAAGGCACGAATGATGGCATGAGAGGAGAAAGAATGCTTGACTGGATGCGAAAAGGATAGGAAAATTTTCAAGCGGTGTACCAGAGTGCTGAGCCAAAAGTACGCATCACCTGGAAACCAGTCTTTATATGACCGTACTAGTACCAGGACCATACAAATTTCAAAAGATAAGCAAAGGTCTCATTACATCCGCCTCCGTCTGACCCTTATCAGCCGCTGCGGCTTTCCGGCCTGGGCATGCTGATTCGCGATTCTCCCATAGTTTGATAACAAGGCCGTATAGAACCCACACATGGGGTTCAGGGCGCCGAGTCTCATCTATTTCTTACTCCTTAATATTGACCTTCCGTGTCTCATGTAGGATCACTGCGCAGTACAGCAGCTGAGGGTCGTGGAGTCTTCTCATCCAAGATCTATAGCCGCCACCAACATCATGCCTGCGGGTTGAATAGAGTGAATACACGTTGAGAGGCGAAGATA
This sequence comes from Bryoglossum gracile, assembly GCA_037952635.1. Classification (NCBI taxonomy): domain Eukaryota; kingdom Fungi; phylum Ascomycota; class Leotiomycetes; order Helotiales; family Bryoglossaceae; genus Bryoglossum; species Bryoglossum gracile. The sequence continues at coordinate 43,344 of JAPZPB010000148.1, read as the reverse complement.
AGTCCCTGAGCGGCAAGGGCCAGTGACAAATCTTGGCGATGTAGCGTGGACCGACGATGAGGCTATATGTATAGGCCTGTGAGAAGGTGAGTCGAAGCGATATCCGCGAGAGGCTAGAGTGCATACCAAAGACAGCATACTTGAAGTACACGGGCTGATCTTCTCTGATGGGACGGACTGCTTACGATCAGCCTCAAGGCCGCCCCCACCAGCCAGCCAGCCAGCCAGCGTGCTGTACAGTATCAGTGTGTTCTAGGACTGAGTGATTATGAGTGCACACCCACAGCCCGAGAACGCCCACTTCAGCCCAATCCAGCCCTATGGAGTAGTGATCCTCCCCCGCTCGTACCTACAGGAGCAGAAGTGTAATCGGTAGTCGTGAGAGTGGATGTAGTGTGAAGGCGGTGGTTTCGGAGTTACAATTCTATGGCCCTCCTGCTCTGGCGTGCTTACTAATCCGGCTCGCGCTTCGCCCGCACAGAGTCACCACGGCAATCATTCGACCGAGTGTCGCCGACCCCTTGCTTACTAAACCTTATAAGGACATCATCGACGAGTCGGCGACGACCAGCGAAGTGAAACTTCGACAACTACACACGACAACTTCCCTAACTCCATGCGGTTACCTTTTCACCAACCAATCGCTTTTCAGGATCATTAAGACACTGACATGCTGTGCAACTGATTTCGTATCTGCAATTGAATTGCACTCCGAATACCTCACCTACGAAGTTAGAGCTTGAGATGTACTATAGCAACTACGAACCTTCTTCTTAGGCCTCCTAGTGGCTAAATAATGGCTGTTGATACTTTTGACCTTTCGTAGGCTTTGACAGAGAGTTATAATAAAGACATTGGGACTTGGAAATGTGCGTAATGCCACACGCGTCCAGAGCCAATTTGGTGGCGGAAAGCACTCGCTGTAGTCGAATACATTGAGCACCCTGTTCTATCTCCTTGTCTAAGACCTAAGCATTTATTAGTGTTTCGCTAAACGACTACTCTTGACTTTCCCAAGCGTTTACATTCTATATCTGCAAATTCATGCTGTAGTCTTAGCTTTGGTCTCTCACCGCGGCAGTGGCCCCCGGAGAGCCAGCAGACCATGCATGGCTTCGGGACTCGGACAGCATACTGAGATGGATAAGGGACGGGTGAGACTTCAATATCGATAAGGTTTGGCTTGGAAAACTTTCTATACGAGGGAGTGAGATATCTCACGTGCAATAAATGTTTCGAAGCCTAGAAATCATGATATATGTCAAAAGTAACAATCATATTATCAAACACTCTTGTTTGGACGCCGGAACTCCGAATCAAATAACTCCAAAGCATAATACATCCCCATGAACTGGAAAGTTCTTAGATTTGAATCAAACGAGAGCCCTCTGGTTAACAAACCACCTCCTTGTCCCTCTAACAACCTCAAACCCCACCTTTCTATCCTCCGCCAACTTCCAAAGCACCTGGCCAGCAAAGCTCACCAGAGCTCCCTGCACATCAGTGTCTGGCAAATCACCATGCAGCCCAGACACCAACTCCTTAACCGTCAAACTGCCTTTGCCCTTTCCTCCCTCTCCCATCAATCTAGCTCTGTGACTCTTCAGCGCCGCGTATACTCTCTCTTCCCGTATCCTCAGATGTCTCATACATTCCTCAATCTTCCACTCCATGTTTGTAATTTTACATCCGTGTCCTGGGTAGCCAAACGGACATCCTTGATCCGCAATATATTGCAGACTTTTTTGGAAGGAACCGAGGTCTTCGACCACAGTATGGCCTTCACCTAGCACATTATCGCCTGTGAAGATAGCGTTTTCTTCTTCAAGAACGAAACACATGTGATCAAAAGCGTGTCCTGGGGAGAATACCGCTCTAATCGTCGCACCGTCTACAGTGAAAACTTGGTTGTCGACAATAGGGTGTTGGCCAGGGTCAGGACTGCACTTGTAGACGCATGATGCGTACTTGGGGTCGTAGGCGATGAGGTCTGGGACACCGCCGGTGTGGTCGCCGTGCCAGTGAGTTAAGAGGATGTGAGAAATGTCGAGGTTGAGATCTTGGAGAACGCGGGTGAGGTTTTGGGACCAGATGGGGAGACCCTAAACGCATAATCATTCTCACATCTTCAACTGGGATTTCATCAGGGAGGAAGATTTCATACCTCTCCTGTATCGATGAGAATTCTCGACCGCCCAGTTCCAACAAGATAGGTGTTGGTCCCTTGAAGCTGCATTAACCCCGGATTCCCACCCATTATTCTCATAACTCTGCTGGTCACATATTCGACATCGCAGAGAGGATGAAGCTTCGAGCTTTGAGCGGAGAGATAGTCTTCAAAGACGGCTTTCTTGAATCTAATGCCTGCTGGAGGCATCTTGAGATGTAGAAAACAACTGACTTCAAATTTGGTAGTAGGTAGTAAGTGAAGCTATGATATGAAACTCGAGAACTGGGCTGGGAAAGACACTGTACGAGCAGCAGAAAACAGCGCGTAGCATCAGGCGGTCAAGGAAAAACTGAGGTACTGTAGTTCGAATACCGCATCCTTGGTATTCTCAAGATCGACAGACATCAACTTCCGACAGTAAGGGCGGGAGATAGCTCAATAAGTGCTGACATGCGCATACTGTATACGAGCCTGTCTGCATCTGCATCGCAGCGCCGTAGTCCTAAAATAGTTCAGATCGCTATGATCCTTCCATAATAGATTTGACACATCAGACACGTTAGTCTGATTAAATGGCCTCTCATTGTCGATCTCACAGGTACGAGCCTTCACTGAGTGAAAGGTACTAGAATAGTCAAGTAAGGGAAGGGGTGACACTGGGGCGTGTATTTAAGGGCCTCGGACCACTTCACTAGATAGTATCTTTGTCAGCGGTTAGTAGTCAGCAGCCGTCCATCACAAGCCAAAATCGGTTATAGATTGTTATTCGGTGAAACCGGAAGACACAGGCGATGGTGGTAAACAGATACACCAATTTACTGCGCCATGACCCTAAAATCTAGAACGAGGAACATAATCAGATAGAGGTAATCGATACGTGGAGCAAATTAGACGTCTACAGTAGTTGACTGGCTCGTCTTGCACCATGCACCGCCAGCCCCCTACTCGCCAACCTTGTATGTCGATCTCAAAGGCGTAGACCGCTGCCGCGAGGGCTTCCTTTCCATCCTCACCCTCTGATCGATACGGGAATCCCGACCAGACGGGTCTGTCTCGTTGATGTGCATGTTCTAGGTGTGCAAGCATTCAATACCTGAGGTATCAAACAGAAAACGATAAAGGATATTCTTCAGGATGAGAATATCCCATAGGTCTTCCTCGACGTTCGCAACGATTCGGATGCATTATTTGCGCATTTCGGCACGGCTTTGCAGGGAGTGAAGGATGTCCAGCTTATGGAGAGTGCCATGAGGAGGACTACGGCATCAAGGAAATCCTTAAGCGGCTTGACCGAATGTGTAGAGAAGAATCTGCTCCTCGGTGGCAGCAGCCTAGCGAGCTGGAAGCAGGTGAGGGAGAAGGGGGAGAAATTATTCAAAGCTGATCATGGCGTATCATATGAGGTCTTAAACCAGCACCCGATCCTCGAGGATATTATTCCTTACTCTGGTGGTGATGTTCAGTACCTCCCTGAGTTGCGGGATAGGTTTTGGAAAACGAAGGCTTTTGAGTGGCAGGACCTAGTCAACGAAGAACCCACGAAGCGTCTCTCGGCGTCTCAGAAACTAGAGTACAAATCTCATCGCTCAGACAGGGTGTTGGCTCCATGGAATGGAGACCAGAATAGGGCTTTGGATCAGTGGAATTACACGCCTCCTCCCGATTACTTTGATGAGGCTTTTGTCTCGAATCAAGATTGGTATCATGACCAGGACGACAATAATCATGAAGACTGGACCAGGGCGGACTGGCAAGGCCCTCCGTCTTGATTCCCGGTCTGTGGATTACGGCAAGGACTAATTCTTGCAATACTGTTGGACAGCTATAGTACTACGTACAGATAGTACAAGTCCCCCCCGCTCAGCAGTCTGAGTTGGTACTTTACAGACTAAGCGCAAGAGAATTGAAGTTACTTTTCCTTATCGATTTATTTAATTTTATATGCTAAGTCTGGAAAGTTTAGGCAGAGCCATTTCATCAACGAGTGCGCGTATCTTTGCTTTTACAATGTCTTCTGGTAATTCGGTTTCAAACCCCCAAAGGAGAACTCATGGCCTAAGAATCAACTCAATCAATGGAGAAAGAAGATCGTCTTGCGGCCCTGCTAGGACCTTTCTAAACTCGACGAACCTTTGACAGATGTTTTCTAGCTCGAAAGATTATTTTCATTTCCCACCCATCACCATGACTTGCAAGAGCAGTGGTTCCAGTAGTATTACCGGTATTGTATACTTCCGGTATTATACGTACTTTGCCTTTATAATATGGTATTCAAAAGTATAAGTACGCAATCCACAATACGTCTTGTTCGAGAGTATACAGAAGTATTAAATATATCTCAAAAGTATACTTTATATAATTGGTCAAACCCCGCCTTTTATTTCGACGATATTGTAATAATACTTAATTTTAATATCTAGTTTACTTTACTTTTCGTCTCTTTCCTCACTTTTACAGCCTATTTTCTTGCTCTAAATAGCGTTACTATTTTACTAGATATTACCGCTTTTGGACTATTATTATATTGGTCCGGACCTTTCTCCGTGCATATATTTATCTTGGAAATATCACTGCGGTATTGTTTATATTGTAATAGTATCTCTTGAAAATTGCCTTTTCTAAATAGTATTGTAAAGTACGTCTTCAGAAATACCGAGGATTTTATATGTCTTGAAATAGCGGAAGTAATACGGAAGTAGTACTACTGGAAACACTGTGCAAGAGTGTAAGCCCTCCGGAAGGGAGGTGAAAAAATGATAACCAGCCGCCTAGATAATCCATCCCACACTACCCACCTCACCAATCTATTATCAGGAATTTTGCCTATTAACATATACTTATCATAATTTCGTGCCTATTTTTGGAGGTCTTGTTCGATGAGCGAGTCCCTGCAATCGCTTGCGAGAAAGTTGAGGATATTCAAGACCTGGAAAATAGCCGTACCCGAGTTCTGCTGCAGTTTCTTTACGTCGCATATAGCGAGACCGGCCGACTACTTTATCCTAACATTTATTATTCCACTTTTGCCTCACTGCATGCACTAACTATTCGAGTTTTGTGCTTGTTGACAAAAAGCATATCGCTATCTTCTTCCCTATATTCTCCTCCCTCCCTATCTTATTCAGATATTGTCACGTTGCCTAGCAACGTGTGGCTAATAAGGGTGTGGCGCACTGCGCGCACTGCGCACGGAGCACCTCACTTATACTCATACGCTCTAGCGAGCCTTGGCGCTCGTCCCATATATAACTAGGAAGCTCTCCCTTTTACATAGTAATCAGACAATCATCATTCACTGCTCTATGGTATACTACTTGACGTGACAGATATCCGGCTAAGATCTCTAAGAAATCATCAATAGAGAAGGTGCGTCTGAATTCAATGTCGAAGGGCAGATTCAGATCCGGGATGAATGTAGGCTGGCTCATACCATCGTGCTTGTGCCCACGGATGAGAAGATCTGGATCGAAGGGAGTTGTCTCAATAATATCGAGAACTGCAACAACAAATTAGCTCGGCCGTGAAAAGTTAAACGTATACGAAGTGGTAGCCTAACACTTAGCCCATGCGAGCACATTCCTGATCTCATTCGCAACAGCAAAAGCATCACTCCTACTTCCGCGCACTGATATCTGCCAAAACAGTCTCGCAACTGCTGGCTGGCCAGCGTCGCGAGCGTCTCTTTCATGGTCCTCAAATCACCGAGGGTGCTTGCGCGCGGTAGTTGGTCTTGGGCTAGACGGCATAGCTATGTGCAATTGATAGAGCCTAGAGGTAGTAGATTCACGATATCGGTCAGTCAAGAACGGGGCTGAAGCAGGGTAATAGCAATTTTGCAAGCGATTGTAATTTTTAATAAATGTAACTTTTACAAAAGGCATCAAATTCTCCAGCACGTGTAATACTACCGTTTTACCTTCCCTTGGTTCTACAGCCAGCCCTCCTTTAATATTAAGATATATTAATGTAATATTTGCTTACTTAATACCCTTCTTTTCCTCAAAACTTCGACTTAACTTACTCCCCCTTTTCTCCCCTGTCGCACTCCCCTCGGGAGTCAAGCCGAGACGCTAGCCTAAAAAAGGGGCCCCAAACACCAAAAGAAAAATATAAAAAATTCAATCAAGATCGCAAGATGAAAAAAACATCAAAAAATCTAGGAACCGCGGCCCGGTTATCTAGATGAAAACCAGACGAACTGAGTTTTCTCGTATGCGCACTGTTTCAGTGTCCAAGATGTCAATCTTACTATGATGTACCATGCGGAAGTAGACCAGGAAGTTCGAAAGGGGACCTGAGCTGCAGTGACCAACCACTGAGCCAGCGGAACTCGTCGAATGTGAATTGGGTTTGTTGATAGTTGGTGGTTTATTTGGGTACATAAAGGGGTATGAGGCAGGGGTGGATTCTGGGCGGGGACTTGCTGGATTGCTCTCGAGGTAAAGTCTGAGGATACTGAGGAATGCTGAATGAGGGACCCTGAGGTTGGTGGAGAAGGGATTTTGAATGTTTAATACAAAATTTCGCGTTACTATTGAGCTATGGCATTATATCACGATCCATTTACGACCACTGGCAACTGCTCCATCAATAACTCCACCGCCCACCTCAAGGTCGTCTCCATATCTACATCCAACCCCGCTTGACACTGGATTTTGGTCTCCTCCAATACGCCCTCCTTGAACTTCCCCTCCACATCCCCGCTCTCAAACATCCATGCATGATCTTCCACATAATTTGGCCAAACAATCTTATCCACATACCCTGGCGGATCCTCCCAGAATCCCTCAAGCGTCACATATCCACTGCGTGCTTCGCGTCTCCCCTTCGCTTTTGCATAGCTGACTCGCAGGAACAATTTCACATCAAGTTGGGCCTGAATCTCCGCCATAGATTTCGCGTACAGTAGGAATCCGTCAAGCAGACACAGCCTCACCGGGGACTTCGCGCTGTCCAAAATCCCAAAACCGGGGTTCCCGGGCGAAGTCCAGGTCTTGACTCGTTCTTCGAGGGCTTCGATAGTAGTGGGCGATACAGGCACTTCGCCCACTGAATTCTTGTCTTCTTTCGAGTCCAATGATGGCTGTGAGTGGGTTAGTGAGAGCTTGAGTGCGGGGATAATGCTATGGTTCCAGCGGGGCTGCGAGGGGCGGGGACTGACTGGGAATGTGCCTTCTTTGTGAATGTGGCTTAGAGATTGAACGATAGAGGGAATGGAGATTGCTTCGGCGCAGTCCCAGTCTAGGAGGCCGTCTTTGGAAGGAAGTCTGCTGGGTGTCAGTTGGGAAGACTTGGGTGAGTCACATGACGATGGTGGGGTTTGGCGGAGCATCTGTCGTGTTACTCTCGTCCTGACTGCTCTGCAACTGCCGAAGAGACCGATGTAGTGCAAGTACATTTCAAACGAAGTTATAAGAAGGGGAAGTAGATAACGTCAAGGCAAAGACTTACTCTGTCTCGGGCCGGTAGAAATCATCCTCATGTAACACAAATGTATTCGGGAATATATCTCGCAAGAGTCTGCTAAGAGTCGTTTTGCCACTCGAAGAGCAGCCGCTGATACTGACCACAATCGCCTTACGAGTGCTCGCCATATTGATAAGTGTAATTGATTTGTAGATAGGGGTTCTGATGGATAGGATTGCGGTTGAAGAAGCTCGCTTGTCATTCTCGAAATTGCTTAGTCATGCGTCCATCCTCCCAATTCGACCATTCACCCCCCTTTCTTGTAATCAACATAGCATGATTAGCTTGAATGAATCATTTGTAGTCCAGTCTTTAGATATCTGAGTGTGTTTGTTTATGATTATTCATTATTACAAATTTCGCATCATTTTATAGCCTTAAAATCACATCCCCGCCACGATTTCCCAGCCCCCAATATGCATGCAGCCTCATCTTTTCCTAACAATCTAAAAGCCGGGGATCTTCAAAACTTAACTACTTGGCACATGGGTATCGGCTTCACAGGTGATAGAACCAATTTGGTTTTTCCATCCCTGTGATTCTAGATTTGGAGTACCAGGAAATTCGATAATCATGTTGCATCCAGAGGGACTCATACATAGATCTGTGCAGTTGGAAGATCTGAAGAGAGGATATTAGCCAATTTCCCATTGATTGAAGTGGGTGGAGGGATAAGAAATTTAGATCATCTGATCTCAAGTGAAACATACCTTTGCCTCCAGCACACAGTTCCATACGCAGGCTCAAATGAGGATGTATTCATATAACTAGGACTTGTCAGAGGTGGGTTGCTGAAGTTCAGGTTGTTGAATACGTACAATGGAGCAGGGATTGTGGTGCATGAGTTATATTCCAAAGGCACACCCATTGTGATGCATTCTCCAGTCCAATTGGCTCCGGTACACATGATCACAACTCCAGTGCCGGGCTCGATTTGTCTTTGAGCCAAGTCGGTAGGTGCAGCCAATGCAAGAGATGCAAAAACGAGTGAGAGTCCTGAGAACAACATGTTTGACAGTGAGTGAGTTAATAATTGATATTCGTTGAATTGCTTGAGTGCCGGTACTTGGGCGAGCCTGGAATATTTATGGTCCTTGAGCTGCGGCGTAGAAAAGTATTACACGAGGCGGTCCCACGTCAGAGACGAACGTCTGCACGGAGGGGCTGGGATCAGGCTGACTGTGGTTCCACAGGACTGGAAAACGTTACTTTTCGACCGTGTTGGGTACGAAGTAAAACATGAGATAGTTGGTAAAATGAGATCTGAGGTCTTTGGAGGAGACCAATTACAAGGCAGAAGCGGACCTGTAGAAATTTTATCGTCATGGCGACGTCAATAAACGAGTACGTTGTGCGCTCTAATTTTCCTGGCATGTGCTGTACAGAGTTACAGGGATATACGAGCTGCACACCCGGAGAGCTGCGAGAATGCAGGATCCACGCCGTTGAGTGATTTACAACACGAGATGTCAGGAGATCTGATGTTGTGCTGTTGTGCTGTATAGCGACTCTCTGGGCCCCGAAAACCTGGGTCAGACCAATTGTTATGTTCCAACGAGGCAAAGAAAGATAAAAACGGATTTTTAAGTGGGGTCATCACAATTTATATACTTCGTATACTTACGGCTTGCATATGAAGTACCTTCGTAGGTTTGCAAGTTTACCTCCACTGACCACTCGACAGGAGATGCCAAGTCCTGGTATCATACATTCGTACAGTACGTAAAGTACAGTAGCCACTTCATAATATCCGGCTTCAGCTTGCCGCCCCAAGGTCTTCCGGTATTGAACACCTGATAGGGATGGCTTACATATATTTGTTGCTGACAGTACTGTACAGTACTGTATCGACGGTGTTGTGGATCTTCCCATGGGCCTCCTTATATCTCGTATCGGTCCCTCTTTTCGAAGCTTGTCTACCTTCGTAGGCGACCATTTGACGACCTAGCCAATCGGCCGTCGATTCGAGGAGTGTGATATAGTATTGTCTGATGGATGTCGTGTAGTTTGGGTTGATGGTCGGAATTCGGTTCTTAACTGCCGAGATTGGCCCGAATGGGACCCAGACAAGACTCAATGTCAACCCCGTCGCCTCAATCCAACCCTTACTTCGTTGCACCCCTTCGTTTAACCCGAATAATATCCAACGCGTTTTCGAAAAACGACATCCCACTCAAATATTTCGCCCACCAAAGTCTCATCATTGTCATCGCATCACCCGCAGATACGCACGGCACAGGGAAGGCGCAGTCCGCAGCTAATGGAGAACTGCGAAGCCTCTGAGAACTCCCTAGTGAGACGTTATCCTCAGGGGTTATACTCTATGTCGGATAATTCTGCTTATATAATCACGGAAGTCTGTTATAAGCATGCCGCAATTTCATCGTTCACGATGTTCGCTCTCTTCCGATCTTCGAAAGCTGTCAGACAAGTGCTCGACATATCTGATGGCATCGAATGAATCTGCCCCTGCGAGAGCGAATGGCTTCCAGCGCTTTACTTGGTATCTGATTGCCTGTTCCTCTCTTGCAAAACCATGAGTTGGCAGCATCATTCAGGAGAATCTCGCAGGAAGCTGCAAGGCATGAGATACTGAGCTCCGTGGGTGACTACGGCACGGTCTCACCTCTCGCTAGGAAGAGATTCGGCCTTACCTTATTCCTCTGACTCGATGACTCTTTGGTTATGTTTTAATCATTTGCCTGGTTAATCCTTCAGGAACTCCAACTCCCACTTGGACTCAATGTTTTGGGTAATCCGTCAAAGTTTGGCAGCGCCATCCGTAGTCCGCGTCAGCAAGATGTCCACTGAACCCGAAGGTAGGGTATGCTTGTGCGAATGAGACATTCCCTCCTACGTAATGAGGGTAGTGTGGAGTGGTAGGTCAGTCACTCGTTTCCTGAAAGGCCGAAGTTTGTGCAACTGCCGATTCTATTTCATCCGCAGAAGCTTACTCCCTTCGAGCAATGGAAGTGCATTCGGAGGTGCATGTCGCGTACCTGCTCATATCTCCGTAATCCAGAGTTCCTCGAGTGAATTCAGACGCTGAACAGCAAACAAGGTTGACATTGTGGGTTTTGAGAGTTGTTTCGAGAGACAAAGTAATTGGTATAGCGTCCCCAGACCAGCGGAGCATGGCGAGAAATAGCGAAATACAAATTGCTCTTGAATTCCGAAAGTGATCAAGTGAACTTGCTCAGTGCCTGCCGGTATTTTCAATGGCCTCAGAGTACTTGATGCAATCGTCGAAGTCTTGGAAGGAATGAAAACTAACTGCCATTTCTCTATCCTTGTCTGCTGCTTTGAAGAGTTGGGACATTCCTTACAAAAGCGATGGGAATATTCTTCTTCTCGCCATGGCCAGGTAGGCGAAGACGAAGTCGAAGGCGGTGCATGAGGATGGTACCGAAAGCCGCTTTGTAGCTGAAGTCGTCAGTTTCCGTAAACATTCCCGGGTACTTCTTCCCCCAAAACCGATGGCGATCATTGATTCTGCCTACGTGCTTTTGAGTTTTGGGAAGGGTTGACCCGTAGTACTACTCTACGGTTTCTTCGTTTTCAGTCTTTTTCACTCGCCGAGTAACCTTTCCGTGAATCTTCGGGTCATCCTCACGCCAAACTGCCTCCCTGTACCGCGACGACAAAGTTTGGGAATGTAAACCTATACGCCAGGTAATTCATGAAGTCGGAGAGCCCATAAGTGCTGAAAAGACGGTAGATTATTTCATAGTCTCTGCAGGAGTCGAGCTTGTAAATCTCGTCCCTGATCCAGTGATAGGACTTCTGATGACCTGGTAGTGGAGCCCGGGTCAAGGTTACCATCATATCTAGTGTAATGAGTGAGAAGAAATTCGGGTAGGGTCGTGGAGTTCGAGATGTGATGAGCTAGTTCATGAATCGAGATATAAAGCGCAGCTTAGAGGATTTTGTAGTTATGAAATTTCGGGAGCCAGGAGGCCCAGTTATAAATAATAGAATGCAAAGAGAACATTTCTAGTTATGAATAATCGTCCACTGAATGAATATACACGCTACAGCTTGTTTCTAAGGTCGCTACCCTGGGAGTATTATAGTGAATTGGGAAATGTTAAATGGTTTAAGGCTTCATCCGGAATTTGTGGTTTTGGTGCAAGAGCATGAGAGGGAGGTAAAAGCTAGATCTTGAGAGCTTCGCTGAGGAGAGGTGGGTTGCAAATAGATGAAAGGCAACGCGGTTTAAATACATCAAGACCAAAAATTTGATGCCGACAACACAATAGTTGATATCAAAAAATATCAAACGAACGAATTGCTGGTAGCTTTACGGTTTTCGAGACAAGTCTCGGCCTGCCTGACTTGATTGTGCCACCAGACTCAATTGTCCAAACCTCTTCGGAAAATTCCAGAGGCTGAGAAGGAAGGGGGGGAGTATTCAATCAAAGGCAACAAGAGGACAGTTAATCCCAGATTCCCTCAAGAATAACTCGATTCTCCTCAACTTTGAGGTCCCAACAGTCCCGTTACTCTTGCCGAGAAGTTCATGCATGGGGGGAAAGCTGGACTCGCTTTTTGCAATTGCCTCATCCAAAATTCGCATAAAAGGAGGCTCAGTCTCGTTATTAACCTCATAGAACCTTCACAAAACGTGCTTCTTCCTGTTGCATGCTTTCAAAAGCCTCAACTGGCAGTGAAACATGTTTCTGGCGCAATCCGACGATCGCCGAGATAATTGCGCGATGATCGTGTCTGGCAACGGCAGACGCTAACATCGTGCGCTAAAAGAATTTCTGGGGATCCCGAGGAACAGCCCGGCGCGAAAGTTAGAGTCAACCGAGTTTCCTCCTCTTTTCCTACCAACATTGATAACTTCATTTTCTCTACCTCGATCCCTAATTCAATATGCTTTTCTCAGTTAGAGTAGCTGGCAGACAGGCTGCCGCTCGTAGCACAGTTGCTAGATTCTCAATTGTTGCCCGCCAAGCTTCTACCTGGGCCAATGTTCCCCAAGGTCCTCCGGTAAGTCAATTGTACCTATGGACCTTTGGTTTGCTTGCTAATTGAAGAATAGGATGTAAGTCTGCCAAACTCAATTGGTACAACCTGCTAATCTAGTACTCTTCAAAGGCCATCTTAGGTATGGCTCAATAGTGGAGGTAACGGCGAATTGCTTTTTCTGACAACTTTGCAGGTATTACTGAAGCCTTCAAGGCCGATTCTTTCAAGGACAAGATCAATTTGGGTACGCCGCACGGAACCAAAGCCAATACAGAGGTGCTGATGGAGTTACAGGTGTCGGCGCATACCGAGACGACAAGGGACAGCCCTACGTTCTCCCCTCCGTACGAACCGCGGAGAATAAGGTCGTAGACGCTCAACTCAATAAGGAGTACGCTGGCATCACTGGTGTCCCCGAGTTCACCAAGGCCGCTGCTGTTCTGGCATACGGTGCCGGCTCATCCGCTCTCAATCGTCTCGTCATCACGCAATCTATCTCCGGCACAGGTGCTCTCCGCATCGGCGGTGCGTTCCTCGAGCGTTTCTACCCCGGCGCAAAGAAGATCTACATCCCCAACCCATCATGGGCCAACCATGCAGCTGTCTTCAAGGATTCTGGTCTCGAGGTTGAGAAGTACAGATACTACAACAAGGACACCATTGGACTTGACTTCGAGGGCATGGTTACGGATATCAAGGGCGCTCCCCAAGGAAGCATTTTCTTGCTCCACGCATGTGCTCACAACCCCACTGGGGTTGATCCCACACCCGAGCAATGGAAGGAGATTGCCGAGGCTGTTAAGGCTGGTGGACACTATGCTTTCTTCGATATGGCATACCAAGGATTCGCCTCCGGCAACACCGATCAAGACGCTTTCCCTGTGCGCCACTTCGTCGAACAAGGCCACAATGTCTGTCTCGCCCAATCCTTCGCCAAGAACATGGGACTCTACGGCGAGCGAGTCGGAGCCTTCTCGATCGTTTGTGCTGATGCCGACGAGAAGAAGCGCGTCGATTCCCAAGTCAAGATCTTAGTTCGCCCTATGTACTCTAACCCGCCTGTCCACGGAGCCCGTGTAGCAAGCACGATCTTGAATGATCCGGCCTTAAACAAGCAGTGGTTGGGTGAGGTGAAGGGTATGGCTGATCGAATTATCACGATGCGTGCATTGTTGAAGAGCGAGTTGAAGGCGTTGGGCAGTAAGCATGATTGGAGCCATATCACGAGCCAGATTGGCATGTTTGCTTATACTGGATTGACTCCCGAGCAGATGGATAAGTTGGCTAAGGAAGTAAGCTATGCACTCTCTCCTTTCTTTTGACTTCTAGAATTTGGCTAATGGACTCTAGCACTCTGTATACGCCACCAAAGACGGCAGAATTTCAGTCGCCGGCATCACAACCGGAAACGTCAAGAGACTCGCAGCTGCTATCCACGCTGTCAAGCCATAGATAATAGATAGGTAGTTGCTCAGATATGGGTTGGATGGACTGATTTAGCTTGCAATCTGCTTTACCACTGACTGTTCAAATGTATGACTATTGCTGCGATTCTTAAGTGCCACATACCCTGGCATGTCTTCATCTTGCATTCCTTTATAACTATGACTCCCATTTTACAAAATCAACGGGTATTTTGGGAGGGAAGATACTACCGACCTCTTAATCTCTCAACATCTCTTCCCACCTCCCTCCTCTCGGCCTCCAACTCCTTCCAAACCCTCGCTACCTCTTTCAACACCCTCTCCTTCTCCCCTGCTCCCTCCCGTCCCACTCCATATCCCCAAAGCTTCCTCTCCGCCTCGCCCTTCCTTTCCCCCGCCCTTGCCCTCGCATCACTCAAGTGCCTCTTATACTCCCCTAGTGCTTCCCTAACCCTCTCTGAATAAACCAATTTTTCGCCTCTAGAATATTTCTCCTTGCTCTCCAAAGCCAACTTCTGGGCATCAAGTGAGAGGAAATCCGTCTTTGCACGGACATGTCTCGAAAGCGCGCCGTGCTTGTTTTGTTCCAGTATCTGGATTATCAGGGTTATTGCCGCGTGATATTGTCCCAACACAGAAGTTGACAGCACCACTAACCCAGCCCTCCTTTTCCCCAGTTCCAGCTTCCGGTCTTCGAGCGAAGTCTGCATCATCGAGACCGCAGGCACTAATTTCGGTATCGCCTTGTGCAAATAGCTAGCATTTGTCGAAGGCGTCAACACCTTACAAACCCCCAACACCTGACTCTGCAAATACCCCGAAAGCAGACTCCCAATCTGCGGCAAATACGTCGGCAGACTCGTCCACGGCGCGCTATTCTCCAACAGCTTCACCGCGGAAGTTGGGATCGGTGTAGCAGAGCTTAATCTCGCAGACACTAGCAAGATCAACTCGACTAATTCCTGCGGCAGGGGTGCAGGATTCGTGCTCTGTGCCAGAGCTTTGGTCCGCGAGCTCGCGGCCACGGGCGTTGATAGCTCCAATGTCCTCAGGGCGCTCCTTATGAGCTCTTTCCTCGCGGCGCTGACTCTTGCTTTTCGCACATCCTGTTTCCGTGTATCAGCCTCTGGTCCATTTTACATGTGTGGAGCGGAGAGGAGAGCAACATACCTCACTAATAACCTCCCTCTCTTTTTGCGCGGGGTGGTTTTTGGATGAGCCATTCGGGTTTAAAATATTGTTTGTGAGAGTGGCATGAAGAGCTGCAAAACGCGGGGTTGAGGATAGAATGGTGGGGTCGATTGGTGGTAGCATTGTGGTTTTGTTTGAGGGAGATGGGAGGGGTCGTTGTTGACGAGGCTGTGATGCTTGAGGCTGGTGTGGACGCGGCTGAGCGCCACTTTTCTTGGTTGGTGAGATTTCGCGACGCGAACACTGTTTTCCTTTGTCTTCACAATGCGATGCTTCCTGTGCAACTTAACAAGAAGCTACAATTTTAGATTTGATAAAAGTCATTGTTTCTTCTCATTTCCTGTCTACGTTCATCTATTTCAGTTGGCTCTTCCTCACTTCACTTGCAGAAAAAGCACCAAGGTGAGAAAACTTCGCCAGCCTATCAATTTCTAGAATCATACTCACCTCGTCCAAATACTCAAAGACGAACACGGCGCTGTCATGTTACGGGCTTCATTGAGAGAGCAACGGAGGAGAAAGGGATGGGATCGCTGGCGGTGCTGGTATGTGCTGGGCGCAGTTTTGGGTGAGTAAGTGAGCAGTGTGGAGGAACTGTTTGGTTGATCTGAGATATAAGGGGAATACCAGCTCTCTCTTTTATTTTGGATATTTTGAGATGGCTAAATTTTGGCTCACATTCTGGGACTCAAATTGCTGTCTTTGTTCCCAAGTTATATTAAGAGAAGATCCGTGCTGCAACGCTGTTCATATCAGGCTCAGGAATGAGGTTAGTTCCGTCTCATTTCTGGATTGGCCGCACTTGAATTTCATGTACGCCAACACACAGCTCTGCAGTAGTTCTGCTCCAAGTACTTACTGCTTCGCAACGTTTTTAAATTATTTTTTGAATGTTTTATAATTAAATTATCCTCTAAGTCATCTAGGGTATCTAGTCGTCCGCATCGTGCTACCAAGTCCTAGCACAGGGGTAACTTCGCTCAACTCCGTGTACTAAAAACGTCTTGGTGTTTCTCCATATGCCAGTTACTTCCAAGCTTCCACTCATTATCCTCCGCATATTCCTCTCCCCACGCTCAATCTCACTACAAATATACCATCTACTTATACTACTTTCCACTTTGCTTTTAATCATATTCAACGCACACCAAATCACCAATATCGCTCCAAGCCCTGCTTGATCGGAAGAGCATGCCTCTCGGTGTATCTGCAAGGCGCATCTGGGCCGTCGTAAATATCA
The DNA here is from genome assembly GCA_037952635.1 of Bryoglossum gracile. Taxonomy (NCBI): domain Eukaryota; kingdom Fungi; phylum Ascomycota; class Leotiomycetes; order Helotiales; family Bryoglossaceae; genus Bryoglossum; species Bryoglossum gracile. The sequence goes on along the minus strand of JAPZPB010000148.1, from coordinate 26,879 downwards.
GGTGGATTCGTGACCTCCATGCCTTAATACATGCAGATAGTTGTTATTGCGATTTCCCCCCTGCTTCTTGTTATGGCTTTGGCGATGGTTCTGGTGTTGGCTCTGGTCTGACAACCATCAACTCATACATATCCTTAACAATAATCTTCCCTTCATCATTAACAATCAAAGTCCCATTGACCCAGAGCTCACCTCCCCAAGCCTCCCGCAACGCAATGAAAAATGCAGGAACCAGTGTTTCTGCATCCGTCGCCCACCAATTCTGATCGAGCGGAAAACGAGGCAAATTAGAACACGCCAATTGGGCTTTAATATTCACCTCGATTTTCCTGCTGATGTCGGGACGCAAGAACTCTCGGGCCGCACGTAAAGAGTTGAGAACATGCTCGTTCCACCACGTGCTGGTTGTTTCTTTTTTCCATTCGTAGAGGGGGTGATTTGTGGAAAACTCGTTTGGATCACACCAACCCCTGAGACTTCGAGGAAGGCCAATTCCATTGCAGAGAAGCGAGATGGAATTGAGGCCTTTGAAGTCCTTCAGTTCCTCAAGCAGCTTCCCTGTGTATTGCTCGTTTTCGCCGCCATGCAGGTATTCAAATGCGATTCGTTTGACATAACGCTGGATTGTAGGCTTAACTGCTGCCCAGGTGACACGGTCGTTGCGAAGCTCTTCGCCCTTAACAACCAGGGTATTCTCATTGCCGTAGATTGCTTCAAGAGTACCGTGTCGCGTAGCTTTGAACTTTGCGATTGCGGGGTCATGGTCTATGATGTCGTACTGTGATTTGTGGTTGAAGTGATAGGAAACTTCGGGGCTGTAGTTGTAAAGCACGCATTTGGGATTTAGGCGAAAGGCATTCCACTCATTCTCATTAGCTTGGTCTCTTGCCCCAGAGTCTGTGCCGTGAGCGGCTATAGCTGCGAATCTCTCGCCGTCGAACTTCCTTTCTGGATCGTTTTTGACAAGGCGGATGTGTTTAGGCGTTACGTTGATGGTATGGCTGATAATCATGTTGCGGATTTCGAGTGGAAGTTTGCTGAGATCCATTTTGGCATAAAGCCTTTTTTCTTTAACAGATTCCAAGGTAGTAGATTCTATCATTTGTGAAGGGTAAATGATTTTGAGAGGAACGATACGGTTTCTCTCCATCGCGTTGATCGCCATATTGTAGCAAGTCGTCTGAAGCGTGTTAGGCGTAGAAGTGTTTCCAGCTGAGCTTCCAGCTGAGTCGAATACCGATGTCGTGTTGGAGCTGAAAATTAGATTTCCCGAGCTTAGAGAGTGTCGTGTGATGTTTCAAGCTTCGAGTTGGGGCCGGATAGGTAAATGAAGTCGAGCTGGATTCAGGTAGGAAATGTTCTGTGGCTAGATGGTGACGAACTGACTTCCTTGGCTGCAAAATAAATATTCAAGAAAAGCTACTTGCCAGAGCAGTTGGGATTGTGAAAACTAAGAGTAGAGAGAGCGTTGTACGCGTGTATGTGTAGATAGGCGAGAACAGGCTGGAACTTGGGAGGAGGAGGTTTCATTTGTAGGAAAGATTCCAGAATATCATCATGGTGGGCTTTACTAAAGTTCTGATGAGTGATGACATCTTGTACTCTACTGCATTCAGTCAGTCATGACCAGTGTCGGTGGCGAGCGTGAAGTTTGTCCCAATTAGGCAAGCTCGGACAGGTTAGGCAGAGCCTCAACACTGAAGTTCGGGACCTACTACCTAGTTTGTAGTTCCTTCCTCAGCCCACTACCCAGAAATTCGATACCAAGAGCAACGTCGCTGTCTAATCACGGAGTAATAATAGATTTCGGGAATAGGCACTGGCTTGTGGTCAGTTGAGAAAATCATTTACGCGAGATTTGGGATATGTGAGATTATTATTTAAGGTCCCATCAGCAAAAAACCACCTTCTAGGTATAACAACGCAGCGGCTGCTCTGATGTTAGGGCCAGTTAGACCCAAGCTACCCCGCTGCGTTTGAACGCGAGCTCAGCCTGGCGGCTTCCATTCAATAGTACCCTTTTTACACGGAAAAATCTACTTGGATTAAATAATAAACTGGGATATATCTGAAAGATGCAATCACTTGTGATGAAAATAAGTGAAATATATTTGAAGTTCAAAATAATAAACATTGCATTGAGATGTGAAGAATGGAATCTCAAATAAAACCCACATCTTATTCACGTCATCAAGGTAGAAAATTTTGAAAATTTGAGAGCCTAGCTGAGTTATGCCAAGTTACAGGCCGCGGGGACGATGCCTCTGATGTAGCTTTGGCTATGTCGACGACAAACCTTGGAAATTTTGAAAAAAGTGAGCTCCTAGGCAAAGGACACCGTGGAGCCACTTGCCTCACCAATAAAATACCCCACCTTTATTGAATTTAGCTCTTAGTTGAATTCCCAAAGATTATCCGAACATGTAATAAATAAAAACATGCTCACTCAAAATGAGGGGGAAAATAAAGAGACCTGGTCCCCCTCACCTCAAGAAAAATCGAAATGTAAAAATCCAGCAGAGTTTTAAAAAGTTGGTAAAAAATAAATAATCATGAGCTCCCTCGGGTGGGCTTGAACCACCAACCTCTCGATTTACCCGTTTTTTAACAGTCGAACGCGCTAGCCAATTCTATTATTACTTGTTAGGCATGATCATTTCAAAGGGTTTGCATGTACTTACGCGCCACGAGGGATGTTGTTGAGTTGGGGCCTGCGCTGTTATATGGAAATATATTGGAGATGCGATATCTGTGCGGTGGGGCGGCCCGATATCATAAGCGAGAGCTTGACCGAATGGCCAGGGGACTAAATAAGAACGGGCTTTGGGTTCACTCAAAAAACTATGGGGCATGGTTTGAGTTATGGGAAGGGTATGCCTGTCTCCTTTTTGAATGAAGTTACGGGAGAGTTTGCAGCTCAAAAGTCATTTTTGAGCTTCAGGTCCTTGCTGACTAATGCTTATTTGCCCTGCTTGTCAACGTCACAGCTAGAATTTCACCGTCGTGACCTCATATAAACATTACCGAATATTCCAGAAAATAACTTCTTGTCTGGGATTTTCTAACCAGCCGGGAATACCTGACAATCTCAAGTGAGATATCGAGGCTCGCCTCTTTTGTTTTCCAGTTGCCTGCGTCTCATTCTCAACTGCATATAAGGTCCTACTCCCAATTTCCTTACTTGTCTTACTACAGCCAGTTGTGCTCAAACCATTCCAACGTGTCAAATCCAGCCCCTCAGTCAGCGCGAGACCAAATCCTCTCCATTCCAGAGCTACTCTCACACCTTATCTCCTCTCTCCCCATTCTCACCTTACTCGTCTCCGCGCCCCGTTTCTCCAACCTTGAACCAAGCATCCAAGGTTTCAGCCCACTAACAAGCTCTCTTCTTCCAACCTAATCTCCCCGCCAAAACACCCGCCTTCAATCTCCTCCTCGAAGCCCGCTTCCCACCATGGTTCACAAGCACTAAAGCGACTACGGCCACGGCTCCCATTCTGAGCCCTCGACTGGGCTAACGACTGGAATTTAACGCAAGGAAAGAAGCTAGCTGGCGGCGCATGCTGGTGGTTTAAATATCTAAAGACGCTCGTGAGCAGCAAGGTGGTAAGTGGATAAATGGGCACTTCCTGTTGTAAAGAAGAACTAGATTTCAAAGATGAGGTTAGTATGGGTGTTCTGTATGATCTGGCAATGGAAGCAGTTTCGAGGCCGATTTCGTCGTTTAAGTTGTCCGGGTGAAAGGGCAAAACAAGGGTATTGGAGGGGCTCGGGAGCAGTGAGACTTCGTGGACGCAGGGGCAGGATGGTATTGAGACTGAGTAATATATTACAACTCTCTATTGGCATGAGAAATCCTAATAAATCTTGAGGTTGGGGAGTAGGTAAGGGTTGAAGATATTAGAATAGATTATATTCAAAGCATTAATGTATTGCTTAGTGCTACTACTGCTTGAGTTAGTGATGCGCTTCAAATGGCTACAATAGAACTATTATTGCCTTTACTCTCCTGATATCAAGCTTGACCTTGACAACGAAAGAGGCTACCTTGAAGGATTTGACCTTGCAAATCACACTTCTAAGGAAAAGAGTTATTAGTACGTATAGACTCAAAACTAACTCCGGTTAAAATAGGTAGCAACATGAACCGAGCCCTTTAACTCGGTGTCCTCAAATTAGTTGTGAGCAAAGGAGTGTGTAACTCGGCTAAGAAGACCTAAAAGACTCTCGCACTTTTTGCGCGTACTGTAAGCTCGGAAAGGTCTCCGACAATGATAATATGCGTCCACACTCCTTGTGGCATAGTGCTTCCCCATATTTCCTTCTTAGTAGGCAGTCCGCTTACTGCCGAGTTTAGTCTGGGCATCACAGCTTAGGATACTCCAAGTTTACTCTAGTATCAAGTGCCAGTTTATCGAAACTCAAGGGCTCGGCTCGGTTGCTGTCCCTTCTCCCTTCTGCGACGGGGCCTCTCGGGTCTAGTGATGTAAGAACTCGCTTAGACTCTTCAAGATAGTTTTCTGCAAAAAAATGGAAAGCTCAACACCCAGCTCAAAGTCTATTCAAAAAGGGAAGAGCCCATCTTCGGCAGTGGTATGTATATAAGATAAAATAGAAGAATTCGTTTTCGACGTGGTGAGGTGCCCAAGATTAGGCGTAGGCAATGACTAAAAAAATATAGTAGATAGTCTGATCGTGCATGACTGACAACTTCAAATATATTTATGAGCCGGCCACGGAAAGTCAGGAGGTCTTCTCCCCCATTGTTTTTGCCATCAGGGACACTGGGACTTTTTGCAGCATCTTCGTACCATGGCGCGCACGAGAAGCTGTTAGGTTTCGCCTGGGTCGGCACACATTGACAGAAGGTGCATTTACCAGTCTGCCACTGTGCCTTCCCAAGTTACAGACCGTCTTATTATAGTCTATAGCCTGTGTCAGGCAGTGGCCGCATATCACGTGCTTGAGTAGTCAATGAGCTAAAGGCACCTCTTGGGGAAAGTCCAAACACTTCTTGCCTGCCTGTGTGCCCTTAGCTCTAGTTACCACAATTCCTATGGGTGATAGGGTACGGTTCGGCTCAAAACATTCTCTATGCCCATTGCCTATTAGAATCTACAAGAAGGCAGAGATGCTGTTTGGTTTCTAAGAAAGTGCGTGGAACTCATATATAAGACCAGGCCAAAATATTCCTATCCCCCCAAAGTTTATCCCTCCTAGAAATCAAACTCCTCTTCCTCTCCGCACACTTATTCTTTTTCACCGTCAAAACCTCAATCTTCCTCCCACCCGCAACCTCCATCTTTACATTCACTGTCGTCAACCGCTTACTCTCTTCCATCACCACATCCCCCAGCCCATCCCTCACCACATGTTATTCCTTAATCACTCTTTCCAGAACTCTGACCGCATTACTTGTTCCCTGAGAACCCCTCTGTTCGGGCTGCCTCCCCGCGACTCCAACGCCTTCCTTTCAACTGCGGATTTCTACACCTCAAGCTCTTCACATACAACAGACTCACATTCCGCATCTCAATCTCAAATCTCTCCTTTTTCTCCCCCTCTCCCTCCTCATTTAACCCTAAACTCAGTGTCCCTCGCTCCACCTCCCCCCCGCCTAACAATCTCCTCAAAATCCTTAATAGATGCACCAAACTAGTCTCAGACTTGTAGTTACATTTCTTGGCAAAGATTAGGGTGATCAAGAGTTGCATACGGAGGAGTGTGTCTCGTCTTTTTTCGATAGGAGAGGAGAAATTAGCAAGGAGTTGGCTTTCTTTTGGGCTGTTGGTCTAGGGATAAGCTGAATGGTACTTGTGTATCGTTCTCCTGTTCACAGGAAAAGCGGGGTATAAGGCATCTCCCGCAATGCGATCTCGTTCCATCACCTTTTACGCGTTGGATTTTAGTATTGTCTTTTTGGCAGGATAGATGCCACCCTGCAAGATGGCCGAGAGATTACTTCAAAGTTCAAACCTTGAGGTAAATTAGACGTAGCTTTCAAGGTATTGAATTTCATGTTATTCCTGTTGAAATCAAAAAGGATTAATATAAATGACAAATTGAACCAGAAGTAAGGGTCGCATGTGGAGGACGCTCTCTTGCGAGGTTGAGGTTGTCAGAAAACACCATGTGTTGCATGCAACAGCACGTGTATACAGTATGTGCTTGGTCAGTAGCACCATGCTCATCCGGTGATCTGTAATATACGTCACCTAAGTTATCGTCATTGGATCACTCCATTCTTGACAGGTTAGAAGTCCTTGTTTGCACTATCATTTGCAACTACCTTTGACTGACATCACTACCATCTCTACACGCATTTTCTAGTATCAATACTACCGCAAGGATGCCATCAACCAAAACCAATCACCTCTCATCTCTGGGTCAAAAGACCGATTTCCAACAGACCGACGATGGCCTCATCGCTCAACTGAACGGTGACAACTACGCTGAATGGTCTATTAACGTGATCCACGTCCTAAAAGCCAACGCGGCATCGTCAATGGTGCAGAACCACAACCTGCTGCCGGCGGCGGACCCGCTGAAGCCCTGCTACGGACCGCATACGAAAATCGTCTGGCGATAAGCATGCGAATACTACTCACAGCCATTCCGGCTATACGCAACCGTGAAATAGCTCCATTTGTTGCGGTCAGAGACCCGCTGGAATCTGGAATGCTATGAAGAGATATGATCGTAGCCAAAGTATGGCGTATGTGTTAACAATCCGCAAGGAGTTCAATCAACTACGATTCAACCCAGAAAAGGAAACGCTCCGTGACTTCGAATACACCTTAAGACAGTTCCAAATGGCTCTTCGATACTTGAAGAACCCGATAACTGACTTCCAGTTACTTTGTCGTCTTCTTGGAGCGCTTCCGAATGAACCTAGCTGGATTCAAGCAAAGACCTTCTGCCAACTGAAAAGCAACACGCTAGAGGCTATTCAACTGCTCTAAGATACGGAATACAGCAATCGAGCTCTCCTAACCCACTGTGCCAACTACGCTAACCCTGGCCAGACAGGCAAAAACACAGGTAAATCGTGGAGTAGAGGCCGCAGAAGAAGAGGAGGCAGGTTCCGGGGAAAGGGGAATCGATCGAGGGGGCGACTTGGTCGCGATCGACACAATAGTGTCCGCGATCGATACAACGGAGGGCGTTCTGATATCCCAAAACCAGCCGCAGATCAATGTTCCTTCTGTTATGGCAGGAATCATCGCGAATTTGAGTGTGAGAAGAAAAAGAGGGAACTGGATGTTAACTATGGGTAGTACTGGGGGTAGTGGCGAGAGACCAGAAGATGGTTTCACAGGCTACGCAGTAGTTGAAGGAGGAAAATACGATGACGGTTTTGAGTACTTTGATGCCTTGACCTATAATATTGAAAGTGCCTATTCATCTACTCCAAATCCGTTTCATATAGACTCTGGCGCGACTCGATGCTTTTCTCCTAGATCCAGCGCTAACTTCTCGTGCCATGTGTATGGGTGCTTAGGTGGCAGCGCATGTTCATTTAAGTCTACTTACATACATCCTCTAATTCATCATCATTGGATTACTCTATTCTTGACAGAGATTGAAGATAAAACTGGCATTGGTGGATTGGAACTAACGCAAAGCACAATGATAGAATAGAAAGAGAAGTATATCCCAGAACAGCATAACTTTAAAAGAAGAAATCGAAAATTAGTGATCAATAATAATTTATGCATTCGATTCATTGCTTCAAATATGGAGAGGGGGGAAATGAGATGGGAATTAAAAAGCTTTCGAAGTCAACTGCAATATATGAGAATGCACACTGGTGTTTCATCAGAAAGTAGCTATCTGTTACTGAATTCTTAAGCCACATGCCATAACTTCTGAATTGCTGTAGTTGGAGAGAAATACTTGTTTTTAGCACGTAAAGGGAGTTTCAAAACCTCACAGATGCTTTTTTGCAAAGACTAGTAGCGTGGGGATGCGGCTGCGAAATCAAGCATTTACAGCCTGCACCAATTACAACCTTACAGTAACGAATAATCCTGGAACGTAGCACACAATACAACGGTCAGCCACTGAAGATCATCAGTAGACAATCCTTGAATCTAGAAACTTTTGCCGAGATGGACATCATTAAACATCTCTTCCATCTTCCAAATGTTGGGACACCAGCCAAAGAGCCATCCATATGGAAGGATCTGATCTATCTCTACAGTATCACCAGATATAACGATTAAGGTCTGCGATCGATCACAATGCAAGCTCCCCCAGCAGACAATCGATTCGAACAAGCCCCCCCTCCTCAACCTCTTGTAGCAGAACTATCTTCACATTGGGAGGGAGGAGGTAATCCCTCTGGGCCGGCAAATACGCAATTGTAATCCTCTCCTACCCCTCTCTTGAACCTCACTAACACCCCCCAAGCAGACACGAACTTCCCTCACAAACCCGTCCACAAAACCTCCAAACCCAACAATCCCACCCCGCCATCCCCTTCCACCAGTTCTCCATCCCCACCGACGGCGATTCCCTAACCTCGGGCTTCAGCTACTCCCAACGCCTCCTCGACATCCGCATCACCCCCAATCAATGGCAGCAATACACACACGAGCTTGTAGCCGCCGCGAAGCTCACGTTCACTGAAGACGCAGCTGCCTGGTCTGCGGGCGTAGGAACAGGCGTTCTCTCTTCCCCATTCCTCCTCTTCGTTGCGCCGGTAGCAGGATACTACACTGGGCGCTCCGTGCACCGGAAAACCGTCGCAAAAAAGGTCAAGGAGAAGCTCGCCCAGGAGGGCGAGTTGCGAGCTGTAGTCCAACGGTGGAACGAGGGTGTTTTCAAAGAGAGGGGGGCACAAGCTTGGTTAGTAGCACCGTCGGAAAATGGAGGGGTGGGGGTCGAGGTTGAGGTTACGCCGGGGATGAAGCAGAGGGATATCGAGAAGCAGGCGAAGAAGAATGCGAGGAGGTTTAGGGTCGTCATTGTGCCGTGGGATGGGAAGGAGGGGTTTGGAGGAGGGGCGATGGAATGGGGGGATGCGTACAGTCAGATGGCTTCACAGCATGGGAGTTCGGGGCAATTGTATACTCAGGGTGGACCGCCGGGGATGCAGCATCAGATGGGACAGAGCCAGCAGAGTTTGGGACATCCCCAAGGCCAAGGCCATGGCCAAAGTATGGCAGGTCAGTGGCCGCAGAGTTGGGGCGGCTCCCAGGTTTCGACAGCTGTGGGACAGGCATTGCATAGTGCGACGATGCAGGACCCAGTCCTGGCTCAAGGTGTACCTGAGCAGAAGACACAGGCTCAGGGTAACTGGACTCCGGCGCACAGCGATCTCTATGATGCCAGTTTGGTCCAAGCACGCCCTGTTGTACCACCTAAAATAGCGCTCGATGGGATGATTGCGATGAAGCCAGTATCAGAGATGCCAGGGACACAACCATTTGTACCCCCTTCTCCAGTTGGAGGACCGTTCGTTCATGAAATGGATGGAGGAAATAGTCGAAAGCCTGGAGGGCTGGACGCCAGCCGAGATCTTGTACATTGAATGGGTAACATGAGATGGGCAACATTATCGGAATACCATGATATACGGCAAATATCTCAATGCCAGTTCTTATCGGCTCCAATGTGGTGGAGGAAATTTACGGTACAGGAAGTATAGGTGGTATCTATTCAAATGAATAACTTATTTCTCCCTGTTCTTTCACCTCTATTGCCTTGATTTTTTCAGTTGGTTTTTTTTCCGTCATTGCTTTCCAAGCCATTCCTTTCAAATCTAGACAATCTGACAGAATTCAAACCTGTCGCTGAGTCCAGCTCTCAATCTCGCCATTTTCCATTCAAGTACAACCATGCTTGATGAGTGCCACAATAAATCTTTGTTAATCATTTCTTGACATATGTTACTGGTACCTTCTCCATTTCCCCATTCTGCAATTGGGCCAGTACGACCACTTTGTACCGATTAGCTTAAACCAGTCGGGTCACCACCAGCGTCTTACCCTCTTTACTCTTATATTTCTGTCTTGAGATAGCCAGCTGCATCAGAAGATAATCCAGCTACCAAAATACTTACTCCATAATTCTATTTGACGATGACTTTCATTTTCAATTATATTCCACGTGGTACCTGCATCTGTATTCGCACCGCTACTTTCGGCTACATTTGTACCGAAACCACTTACCCTCCCTTCTCCCACTCCGGATGAAGGCAACTTCTTGGCCAGTCTCCCGTTTTTCGATGCAAAGGCATTGACCTTCATCCCGAACACGTGCTTCCGGGTTCCTGTTTCTCCGCATCCAAAGAGCCTGTGAGATTTTTCCGGGGTCCCCACATTTGAATCTTGGGGTTCCCCGCGTACCCATGCCGTGCTATTAAATATACAATGCCGAGGGTGTTTTTGAAAAGCTCCAGGAGCTCCCGGTTTGCGGTTTTCTCGTATTCTGGCTGTCCCGACTCTGAAGATGCGTTTCTCAACCATCTTTCCCCTAGTGGGCCTGACATTGAGTTTCCTCGTTCAAGCTTCCAATTCCAATCCCAAATCACCAAATCACCCCTCTTCTCCCCAAGAGCGGAATCCTCAAGGCACATATCCATCCAAACCCGCCTATACGAAAACCTGCTACGTCCCTCTCTCCAAATCTTCTACTACAGATGATGCACCAGCAATTATCTCCGCGTTCGCGGAATGCGGTACCAATGGACGAATTGTGCTCGAAAACGGGACTTACAATATTAACAGCGTAATGAATACCACAGGCCTGAGCAACTGCGTGATTGAGCTTTGGGGTAAGATGTTGTGGTCTACTGATACTTCTTATTGGTTGAAGAATAGTATGTTTTGGGGATATCAGGTACTCCCCTCTCCCTCTTGACCTCCAATTCTATTCATTTGAGGCAATGGGCTTACGACCCCTATAGAACCAATCCTCAGCATGGTGGATCGGCGGCGATAACATCAGCTTCAATGGCTTTGGCGTCGGCACCCTTGACGGCAACGGCCAGACTTGGTACAACTTAGTCAAGGGAGTAAGCAACTACCCACACCGTCCCGGAGCCGTCACATTCTGGCACATGCGCGACTCGACTATCTCAGGCGTCCGCTTTGTGCAAAGCCAGATGTGGACAATAGCCATCATGCGCTCCTCCAACCTCCTCCTACAAGACATCTACATCAACAGCTCGAGCTCGAACGGTAACTCCGCCCGCAATACCGATGGCGTAGACACGGTTTTCTCGGATAATATTCATTTCAATAGGATGACGATCATTAATGGCGATGATTCAATTAGTACGAAAGCTAATAGCACGAATATTTTGATTACAAATTGTACGTTTATTAATGGGCTGGGGGTGGCGGTAGGCAGTATTGGGCAGTATCTGGGGAAATTTGAGACGGTGGAGAATGTGACGGCGAGGGGGATCGTTTTTCAGAAGACGTTGCATGCGGGGTATATCAAGACGTGGACGGGGCAACAAGTTGGGTATCCACCGAATGGAGGGGGTGGGGGGTTGGGGTGTAAGTTCACGTGATTTTAAGATGGAAAGGGAAAGGGAAAACTAATCTCGTGCAGATGCGAAGGATATCACGTTTGAAGACTTCACTGTAACCGCCCTCCGCGGGCCCCCGTTCGCCATCTCACAATGCACAACCTTCTCCGGCGTAGCTGGAGACTGCAACAGTAAGCCCCCCCCGCTTTCCGTCCCCCTTTCCCTAGTTCTAATCGTTCCTCTCCCTCATCCCGCTAACAATCCAGGTTCACTATTCCGCATCTCTAACTTAAAAATCTCGAACATCGCTGGCACCATCGCCAAAGACCCGATCGCCAGCTACAAATGTAGCGGCGCCGCTCCATGCCAGGGAATTACTATGGAGAATGTGGTGTTAAAGGATCTGTCGACGAATATTGCGGCGAGTGGGTGGAGTTGCGCTAATGTAAAGGGGACGACGGGTTTCACTTGCTAGACTCGAGCTGGACTTTGATGTTAGTAAGTATTTAGTTGTTTTCCTAGCTATGAGGCTGATTCTAAAAGCTGAAGATACAATCCAACCATGGGGGGGTTTCTTTTTTGGAAAAAGAACTTACTAAAAATAGTATAGTTTTTAATTTCGCTGTACTGTACCTTACTTTCATTCCCTACTATTAATCAAATGGAATTGAATGAAGTGCTACTTTAAGAAATTTTTTATTTTAATCGATATGGTATCAATTTATTTCAAAAAGAACTGTACGAGTCATTTCAAAGAAGCACGTCGCTTAGATTCCCACCTCCCAATCACTCTTCACAAGATCCCAGCCTCCCATCCCCACCTCCAGAACTAAATTCAACGTCCCCTTAGCACACGCGCTCTCCGCGAAGCAACCCGCAACCCAGGCACTTACCCCACGTTATAAAATTGCTGCTTCGCGCACCGTCACCCGAATCACACACCCACAACTCAACACCACCTTCTTCTCCTCCCGGACCCCCTTCTCATTTTCTCTCTCACACACAAAACACTCTCCCAAAGGGGGATCGATAATCGAAGACACTCCACTCCCACGCTTCAGCAACGCACGCACAGCAGCCCACCGCTCACACTCCCTACACTCACCCAACTCAAGCGGACCACTAGGAACCCAAGCTCGGCGCCTGCCCCGAGGAGGCGAGCACGGAACGCCATTCTGAAGCGTAACGCCTGGACCGGGCGTGATCCAGCGTTGGACGGGGATCTGGGCGGGATAGGGAGCGAGCATGGGGTCGTTCTGGAGACGGGGATTGCGGGTCGTGGGTGGAGAGTGTTCGAAAGCAGAGAGGTGGCGGCGAGGCGAGAGGGAGATGGGTGAGGGGGGTGGAGCGGGCATGTTGGTGTTTGGGGGGTGGGGAGTATGTGAGTTGCCGCGGGGTAGGTCTTCAGTGTCTATTGGGCAGCGGGTTAAGGGGGAGATGAGGTCGACAAACTTCCTATGCTCACGTTCGGAGGCCTCGCGCTGGGCGAGGAAGTCGAGGTTTTCGGCAGTAGAGAGGATTTCATCGTTGATGGCAATATGGGGAGTGGTTGGTTGAGACATGATGGTAAGTGAGTTGATAATAGTCCAGACTGAATTGATTGGTTGAGAAGTAGTTTTGACTGGTGGTCACTCTGGGCCAAGAGCTCTAGTGGCAATGGATAGCTATGAATTCAGAAGAGCTGAGTCTTTTTATGCTATTTTACTTAGACCGTTATGTTGTTTTTGGTTTTAAGAACGGTTGTTCTGTCCAAGGGCAAGTTCCTTATTTAGTTGTTCGTTTTGTTGTCGCGCATCACTGTCTCGAAGTAAGTCAGGCTTTAATAACTTGACGGAGTTCGATTGCTCTATATTGTTTAAAATGTGGGGTTTCGGTGTCTGGGTGCTGAGAAACAAGTCCTTGTGTTTAAGGACGAAAGCCTTGTTTGGGCTTTAATATTCTTTGCTTCGATGACCACTGATCTGCCAACGGGTATCGTGGTAACAGTAAAGGCGATCACTTGGAAACTAAGAATCTGTACAACTCTCACTATCCGTTTAACACAACGTTGGTTTTGGGTATACAATGTGTCCTGCTATATGCATACCATCTTTGAATATTGCAATTAATTTGAGTTGTCAAATACTTAAACATCATGAGCCAGAGTTCGAAATTGTGTAATTGATTGCTATAGCGTATACTTCGGCCCGAGGAAAGATGGTTTATGATACTCTCAAATAAAAGAATCTGCAAGTGTTAGCCTAATAGGTTCCAGCTAATCCTCTTCAACCTCTTGCTGCTCCAATTTTCTCAATATTATTCCCTGCTCAATCCAATCATTAAACAAATTCCTCCCGCCATCAGATTCCCCATTCATCTCAACCAACGCATCGTCTAGAATTTCGATGGTTCCGTCAATAATACTTGGCTCTAGTACTCCTTGTCGACGACAGTCTTCCCTCTGTACTTGAAGTTGTCTTACCCATCCTGGGCTTGTGGCCCTGATACCAAACATTGCTGCAAACTCCCCGGAGGTGGAGGCTCTTTCCTCCGCTCTCTTTGCTTCAACATCGGCATCTAATATATGCGCTTTCAGGATGAAGGTCTTGCGGCACAATGGGCAGCTATCGCCCAGAATATGCTGGCAAGGTAGCTGAATTAGTTCTTCAGGTTCCTCGCGCTGTGCCATTCCGTATATTCCCTGACATATAGGACAGTGTATCTCATGATCTTCATCACCATTCAAAGGAGAGGCAACGGGGGTGAAAACCTTCTCGGCCAGGATAGCAAACACTGGTTTATAGTATAACAGAGTTCGTTCGCTATACCTCCACCATCGTACTTTTCTTACTCCTAATATTTATAAAAGGGTGTTACCCAAGTTTGATATCTTCACTGCCATGCTAGAAATTATCGTGAGCATTGTGGCTGCTATGGCATACAAATTCATACAAACTCGCCACGCGGATCAGTACTTTCCTAACAAGGTAACTAACCGGTTTTCTACCATAAAATCTGGGTAATTTTGGGACAACATAATTTTTTAATTTTGCTTATGTAATTATTTACTAAACCTGTGGCTGAATAACGTCATAATACCTGCAGAGGGAATCGTGTGTGTCTGCAAGTATGACGAACGGCGGGACGGAATTCATCTGAACTCAGGCTAAAGAAGCTTCAGATGGAGATTATACGATCTGATTCGGCGACCCCATGCACCACAATGATTATTTAAGTCATCAGACCGTTTTCAAGCTTTTTGACAGCTCACGGCTGCAGTCTCCCCATCTCCGAGATACAATTATATATGGAGCATGAAATCCAGCGTCATGGGTCCACTGTTGCATACGTCAAAAAGAACTTTCCCAGAAACTTTGCGCAACAAAACACCATGCGACCTTAGCAGCAGTTCAGAGAGTTCGAGCACTACAGGTGCACTTTTTCTGGATGTGGTCGAAAACCAGGAGGAAAATAGGAAGGCCCTAGTAAGTTTATTGCACACATCCATATTGCTCCAGCATACATCTAAATATTACACAGGGGGACGCTCAGGTGGTGACTTTGATCCAAATGATGTTGACTGGTCTGAGTTCTGTTAAGATAGCTTGGTCAGGTCTGGGAGAGCATTGAAAGCGCATCCTGAAGAGAAGTCCGCGGGGGAAGCTCTGTAGTAGCAAGTTGTGCAAGCCGCGTCAGAATTCGTTGTACTGTCTTATCACTCGCAGCGTTGGCCATTACTGATATTATTTTCCCCAGCGCCCAAATGTCGTTTTGTATACGTGAATTCAGATCTTCAGATAGTGGTTCTGATAATTTTCTCATCTCCGGGGAAAGCCAATCTCGACTGGTGCCTCCAACACCGCTGACATCGATCAGAATAGCTTTCATGGCCATGCTTCTGAGTACGATGTTTGCAGGTTTCAGATCCATATGGGTTATACCGAGCTCATGAAGCCGGCTGAGTGCACTAGTGATCTGAATAGCCCATTGGTGCCAGGGCAAGTCCTCCTTGGGCGACTGTAAAAAGCTTTGCAGCGTGCCGTTGGAGTGATATTCAAGTAGAATCCCACGTAAGACAGTCTGACCATAACTGTTGTTAATGCCCATAGTTTGGTACGGATTTCTGGACACAACAGCAGCAACGAGCTGCACAATGCCATCAGCGCCACGCAACAATATCAAGTTGCGCAGCTCTTGTTCCAGCGCCTCACTATCTCTCGGCTCATACAGTGGCCGATCCACTTCCTTGTATACATATGTAATCCCATCTCCAATGATGTGTGCCTTATGTACGCCCATACCAAGCTCCTCTATTTTGGTGATTTCCGATACCTCTCTCGTAGGAACAGAACCGACACTAGCATCGTATATTGGAAACCGTACACGGAACGGGTCTTCTCGTACGAGTACACAAAGACGATCGATAATGGGGGAGTACTCGGTTTCAATATCTGGTCTTTTCTTGAAGCCTAGCGTCTGCCATTGTGGAATGTTTGTCGTCGGATCCTGCTGGTACTCAATAATGAGCTCGGTGACTGTATCATCTAAACGCTTAATAAGGTCTAAATCGATACAGAGACAGAGGTTCATGAGTTGTTGTCTCCGGACCGTTTTGGGAGCAAAGGTGCCTGTCTGAGCTGATTGAAGTGTGCCTTTAAAGGTAACCTTGACATGCCATGTAAGGTGAAAAGAATGATATAAAAGTCTATGGGAGCGAGATCTCGGCTCCATGCCTTTCTCCCATACCTCCTCTTCGTAAGATCTGGGAACAAAGTCGATATACTATCCATGAAATCGAGGTAATGCAAATACCATGCGCCAGAGAAGACTCAGAGCTATGCGTGGTACAAGCATCATCGCCGAGTATGCCCGCGAGCAACTTCGATAAAAGAGTGAGATCGTGCTCGTCATCTTATTGTTATAGTTGTGTGGATGTAAAGTTGAACTTCTGTATTCGTGGTTATCATGTCACGTGGCTTTCAGCTTATCGGCCTGGTTGGGCATTGTAATTGCTTAGCTAAGCAATAACATTTACGAGCTGTTGCGAGGCTAAAATGTTAACCTCAGCCTTCTCCTCCAGTTCCCGTCGACTATAATGTCCCTCTCTATTCCTTCCAAAGAGAGTTGCAGTTATCTTATTACTATATAAAATGGGATAACGATGAGACGTAAGACATCCCCTCTCAGGGTGTTGGTTTGGTTTTTAACGTAAAGTCTTAGCTCTCTATCTCGAATCAATCCGCTACTTGGCCTACCTCAACGCCTTTAAAGAGATTACGCCTGGGGGAAAAGGGGATAAGCTACGAAAAATGCAAGGTGTATAGCAGAAGGGCTCTTGGGATATTCTTACGATATAAGTCACTGTCCGGCTGGTGGTGGCGTGCTAAAAAGTCATCCCATAATTTTGGCGGACTCATGTCATCTCACCGCCCCGAAAACAAGTCAGGATCATTAGCGTACTGTATACAACTTTTTTCTTCGAGATATCCAAGACCATTGCTTCCTGTTACACAAACAAAGTATTCAAGCATTCTAGCCACGCACTCAACTTGTCTAACTAGATCTTACCAAGCGATACTAACAACTGCCAACAAATCATCCACTCCCTTTAACTACCTGACGAACAGCAATATCAGCATGGGGACACAAGACGAATGTGCATCACACAAATATATAGACATACGAAGTATATGAGTAGGAGTGGCAAGCTGGCGAGGGAGTGGAGAGTCGAGACGGATTAGGAGATGAGAGAAATGTTGCGTCAAGCAACGATGAGGCTATGGGGGTGGAGTTTTGAGACCAAATATTCCATCATCTTATTTGTGAGATGGTTACGTTTATTGGCAGCGGAGTAGAAGGTGGGAATGCTCTTAATGCGTACGAAAGACTGCTGCTCATTGACAAGTGGTAGGAGGTGATTCATTGCTACCTTCCCTTCTATCGTGTATTCGAGGCTCTCCTAGCAGATTGCTCTCCGCAAGAGCTCGACTGGCGCGATCGCTTATGCTAACCTATCGCGAATGATAGAGATAGCAAGAAGCAGCAAAAAGACGGACTATCTGCCAACCAAAGCAGTCACATGATTATATATCAAAAGTTTTCTATATTGCTACAATTTCATGAATTACCTTCAATCGGTATAATAAACAATATACTATATTATACGATTAGCGTGACTGTGTTTATAATATTATATAAGCAGAATAAATTCGCTAATTCCCTTGGCGTTTTGCTTGCCTTACGTTTATCCGGATAAACTCACTCGGCAAATATATTTTCTTGTGCTCTGAGTCTTGAAACTTTGGGGATATATTCTTCCCGAGTAGAGGCTTCGTGCTATAGCGCCGAAAGTTAGAGATAGGCCAATGGCCATGATGCCGAAGCGACTTCCGGCGCCATTGACGGCACGATCGATCGCCTTGCCATAACCGCAATATTTTGCCACTACAAATCGGATACGTATAGAGAATTACCTAAAGGACAAATAAATATTAATTATAACTTTACATTATTAGGAGGGAAAAGTCTCCACGCAGGGACGGACGTTAAATCTGCTCCTACGAGGTGTGTAGTCCTTGGCTCAGATCCTGCGTATGCATTCATCTGCTTGATCGTTGATCCTAGACTGGGTGGAAAGAAACCGGCTGTAGACTTCTGAACGCTCTTCTGTGTCTGCGATAGTGGCAAGCTCGGTGTTGTACTTGGATGTATTTTGGCGGTGAGCTTCGGCTGTGCGGGTTTGGACATGGACGATAGCGGACGCAGAGGTAAGCTCTGAGATAGACTGTGACATTTTATGCAGTGGAATCCGAGAGAAGATGCTGCAAGATATTTCTTAGTACTTGGGCTGGCTTAGAATCTAGTCGTTGCTAATTAATTATGAAGAATAAGGCTGACCTTGAAGAACTTGAATCTGTTATACTTCTTGTCGCGCTTCTCAGTGTCTAAATACAGCTTCAACGACCTTTTTAATTACGGGAGACAATAAGGAAGGTATCCTTAGTATGAATCCCAACAAGAAACCACACCGTGGGGAAGAAAAACCCTAACTGGCCCTCTGTAGTACCTGGAAGACCTTTGTTGTATACTGGTATAGGCACCCACAAAAAAGAAATTTCTCATTTTCTATGGACTTGTTCATACGACCTAGAATGAAAGCGAGTTACAATGCCATTGTGCGATGTTACCGTTTGTAAGCCGGCTCAATTAGGAAAGGGGGGGAGGGGAACGAGTCTTTCAAGCGAGGTAACAATTAATTGGTTTGTATAGTCCTTTCTTCTCTAGGAGGAGCTGTTCATTACTCGACTCACCCAGAAAATTCAATAAAGAATTTTTAATTTTCGCATTGTCAATACAACGCCATTGTTGAACAACAGGTGGTTATAAACTATCCAAATACCCCCAATGGCCGATATAAGTGTAAAATCCTCTTGTCGTCCTGAGCTTCTGAGTTTCCACGGAGAAGCGTGCGTTATATCGGTAACCCATTGAATAGATACCATTATTTATCAGAGCCAGGTCAACTATTCAATTTGTTCCAAGTCAGACTCCTCATAGCACGAATCAACTCTCGGCCCCTTCTCGCTAGCTCGTTACAAACGCAAGCTCAGCAAAAATGAAATCCCTAGAAGATATTATGATGGTGGAAGCACAGTACCAAGGTTTTGTCGAGGAAGTAGAATATGAAGCAGATATCAGAATTGGAGGCATGCAAGCCCTTTCCCCTCGCGCTCTTGCCGAAGCGCGTTCCCTGGAAGAGGGTGGAATACTTGAGCAGATGCGTCATCGGCAACTGGACTGGGCATGGCGACGGGCTCAAATGCGAGCAATTGATGAACTTGAACAGGATCCAGAACAAGGCCAGTTTATCCTATCATCCCTTCGCATGGAAGAAACACCCTCGCCACTTCGGTCAGAATATAGGATAAGCAAGAAAGAGAACCTATCCCGTCGACAGCAGCAAAAGCGCTTGCTTCAAGAAATTGCCGAGAAAGAGTTGCCCCAGCCCATTTGGAAGCATCGCCAAAAGGTTCTTGAGCGAATTCATCGTCGCGAATGTCTGGTTGCCCGACGAGCACGCGAGAAAGCTGCAAGGGCGGCAAAAATCATGGGACCACGAGGGGCTGCCATCGCAGCTCTTCTAAAAGATTGTCGAAATCACGATCCGAAGGCAAACTGTCCAATTTGCCGCGAGGTTTATGGGGGACTTGATGGGGAACGTGCAGTTTCTGTTCCATGTCGAGCGATTGTTGGAGAAGTCTGTATCTCCACATGGCTAATGGTTAATGAAACCTGCCCATTTTGTCGAAAGCACTACAGCACGCTTAGAAGTTATTAATCTAGCCGAACTCAAGTTATAAGAGTTCTATTTATCTATGTGACGAAACTCTGCATGTAATAAATACAATAAAAATCGTTCTATTCATATAGTTTGTAGTAACAGCTTTGAACCCCACTCTATCATAGACTAAAGTGTTGCACTTTTTAGCACTGCCACATACCGTGTGGTATTTGCTTTTCTTAAGGTTTAATTTTTAAGTATATTTTACAAAATCACTTAACCATTTTTAAAAGACTTGTTCAATCATGCAAATTCTACTATTGTTTATCTTGCGATTCAGTACCTTTACTGCTGAGCTCTCGGATTATTGTACAGTTACAACCACTTGGTAGTCGCAGAACAGAATCATTGAAATGGCTTTTTGGAACTCATATATCATAAATCGAAGTAATCAGATAGTTCTGTACATCCTTGAATCTTTGTAAATTTGACCTAGTAGCACAATCTCGAAAATTATTCTCTTTGTTCTCTTTTATCCTAAGAAAACATAGAGAAAAGCTCATTTATCCCTTTCTTCCTCTGAAACAATTCACCTTTTCATACCACGTAAAACAAATAATGCATAACAGTCGGCAGTCATTGTTCCCTAACAGTGCTGAAGTAATTTCTATCTCAAGATATAAAATGTATAGTCTTCCCCTTCCGGCTGAGCAACCTAAGAGTTTAATTTTCCAGCAGCAAACAAGCTCATATCCTTACAGATGTCTCAAACTAGCCTTGAACTTTCAAATTTGGTTACTCGTTATCTTGACCTCTGGGCAGACGGTATTCTTGTATCTCGCGAAGCTTTCAAAGTCAATAAGCTGATAGAGCACACATTTGATTTACTGGAAGAAAGATCTAGTTCGTGGAGTCGTGTTTTAGTAGAAGGACTGACAAGACAAGAATGGATTGTTAAGTTTTGGGAAATAACGGCCGCGAAGATCCAGGGAATCGAGCTGGAAATGGATGTGTTCAATGGAGAAGCTATTCGACTGCTGAGAGAGATAGACGGGAGGATAACAGGGCAAAGATCCCAGTCAGGAGGCAATTTTCAACCCCTGATTGAGCAGCTGAGTCTTGTTCGTTTCGTTGTGCCTGCACCTCCGAATTCTCATATATCTCGGATCGTATCGATTCCAAGGGGTATCTCTGCCGTTATAATGAGGACTGTGCCTGCGGGGGAACAAGGTTGTCCAATTTGCTTTGAACAGTTCGAAGGAACTGTGGTTGCTCGGGTCCCCTGCTGCCAGAAATATATCTGCTCCGTATGCCTCGTGAACTGGATCTCCCAGGGTGTTCACACTTGTCCCTTTTGCCGGCATGTGCTACCACTTTAAGTCCGAGCGAGGTGATGCGACTTGATTCGTTAGCCTAACTACAGTATTGGGGAACTTTGGATGGCATACATAGATCACAGTAGATTATATTTTCTTCAAGCATTTACTACAGGATATGCTAGCTTCATCGTAAATGCAACGAATCTTTGATAAATATAATCCTTATTTTAAAGCCGCCTAGTATCTTCTTGACACTAAATGCTCCACATTTGCAAAAGGAATCAATTGTAAGTAAGCAATATAATAAGATACTAGACGGGGCTGTAGCCTCAAAGAAATTTTGACATTGCCGCTCTGACGGTTTTATCAATTGAGTAGTCTCGAATCTATACTCGCAAACAAAGGTAAAGTTTTTTTCTGATATATTATAATAGGACAAGGGCAATGGATATACGTAATCCTCATTTTCAAGTATAAATAGGCGAAGAGGAATTAGGTGTATTCCTGGGGGGGGGGGGATTTTCCAGACTCCAGCCTCAAATATATTCCAGTGAGACATTAAGAACAAGAAAAGCTGCTACTTACTATAACTACAAATTTTCAGGATTCTTCAAACATATGTATCTCTGATTGCACTTGAATATTTTTGATGGTATACTTGCACCTGTATATCATTCACCGTGAGACCGAAATCCTCGTAAGACCGACCAACGCAGACTCTGGTTCGTGAATTGCTTCGTGTTGTCAACTTGTAGAAAAATAATCAAATTTTATAACTCGTAGATATCACCAAGCTTGTTGAAACGTGAGTGGCACATCATTATCGTCCCCAGCTTTGTATATAGTGCAAGAAAAGCTGCTTAGGCGCATGAAATAATGGTATCTGAAAGTTATGGCTGTACTAAAGCTATGATTCTAGGAACTTTTCTCTCATTGTTACCAAAGAACAGTCAGGATCCCACCTCGGTGTTCTTCCGTCATTTGCTCAAGAAATAAGTAAATTCTTTGATACATGTCAGAAACAAGTCTTTCTTTGATAATTAACAATCATATTGTTCTGAACCTGTCTCTTGTATATCGGGAACCTCGTTTTATTATATATAAAAACCCCTGTAGCACTTGCAGTGAACGTAAATTTATCGCATAACTTTCTCTAGGAGCTCATAATTATATTTGACACACCCTGTACGAGTCGCATACCAACGAACACCACTTTCTCTTAAGATCTTTTGATCTTCGGTCATACATCATGAGTGAGCCTGGGCATATTGACTACACACTTGAGTTTGTAATCTATCTATCTCAGAAATCTCCGAACCGGCAGCCATTTCGAGACCCCCTATCTCGAATTGCAGCTCTCGAGGCATACTTCAAGCCATTGCCACTTAGCGCTGTACCAAAGAACGGTGCTGATGGATTGGAGTGTGGCATTTGCAGAGAGGAAATGGGAAAGCGATTCGACGATGGCGAACCCGAGTTTCCTGTTAGACTGCCCTGTGGAGACGGGAAGCATTTTATTGGACGAGATTGCTTACTTTCTTGGGCCAAAAATAATATGACCTGTCCAATTTGCACTATTTCGTTCGCCCATGTCACGGACTATCCACCCCTCGATGCAGCTGTTCGCGAAGTAAATCGGCTTCGAGCTCAAGCCGACTTGGCTCGCGCTCTCGACACTAATACTGTCTTCCCAAACTTCTGGTCAGTTAATCTAGCTGAGCTGAACTACGATCGAGAGCACTTTGGACTTCGACGTCTCTCAACAAATGGTGCCATGGCGTTGATCTATGAGAAGCTGGTTTTTAATGAGACGGGACGAGAGGGGATGGGAATATTGACCTGGAATCTTCATTTAGTCAGGTATCTACAGGCAGGGGAACGCCAGGAACGGCTAGGCAGGGATTGAGAGTAGTTTATGAGTTAGCGGGTACATCTTTCTTAGCATTTCAGCGTTTCGTTGACAAATTGGTCCCATTTCCCCTCTAATCAGTGTTTTCAGTAGTATTACTTCCGTATTACTTCCGGTATCTCAAGATATAATAAATACCTCAGTATTTCTGAAGACGTACTTTATAATACTATTTAGAAAAGGTATTTTTCAAGAGATACTATTACAATACAAATAATACCGCAGTAATATTGCCAAGACGAATATATGCGCGGAGAAACGTTCGAACTAATTAAATTATAGTCTAAAAGCGGTAATATCTAGTAAAATAGTAACGGTATTTAGAGCAAGAAAATAGGCTACAAGAAAGAGGAAAGAGACTAGAAGTAGAGTAAATTAGATTTTATAAAATCAAATATTATTACGATATCGTTTAAATAAAAGGCGGGGTTTGACCTATTTTATAAAGTATTGATATACTATCACGTTGCCTAGCAACGTGTGGCTAATAAGGGTGTGGCGCACTGCGCGCACTGCGCACGGAGCACCTTACTTATACTTATACGCTCTAGCAAGCCTTGGCGCTTGTCTTATATATAACTAGGAAGCTCTCCCTTTTATATAGTAATTAGATAATTATTATTCACTGCTCTATAGTATACTACTTAACGTAATAGTTATAAGCCCGGTCTAGACGCTTTAAAGCGCGCCCTCTATTATATTATATATATATACTAGAAAGCACGATTGCTTTTAATAAATACCTCTCGAAAAACACTTTCTTAAAGCTTAATTACTATACTATCGCCCTTTATAAGCTTATAAGAGCACCCGACTCGATAATAGCAGCACTATAGATAACTAGCAAGAAGCTTACGACTAAGGAAAGCTAGCCTAAGTAGTATATAGCGCTCTTATATTACTCGGAGTTCTATAGCATATAATTATATATTAATTTAAAAGCTTTAGATTAACCTTATCTCTTAGATAGCTTGCCTTAGAAGCAAGACGATATTAACTTGCTTATCGCAAAGCTTAATCTAGTCTATAAGATATTATAAATAAACTAGGATATAGCTTAGGACGCTTATATAGAAAGCTAAGGGCAAATAGGAGGAGCTTCCCTAGAGACCCCTCTTACTCTTATTAGACTATGCCTAGAGTTTATATTAGCATAAGAAGCGGATATAGCAAAGGATTATAAAAGAGCTTACTAATAATACTAAGAGGAGCTTATAGAATAGCGTTAAAAAGTTATAAGTTACTAAGTTATTTATAACTAGATATACGGATTAGTAAGATAAGATTTTATAGCTAATACTATATAAACGCTCGCCTAAGAAAGGCTTAATAGTATAAGCGTAGTATTGCTTTAAAACCTAGTTTAAGCTCTAAAACAAAGGATAGCACCTTCTAAGTTGCTTATCTTAACGCAAGTCTAAGCGAACTACGCTTAAGCACTAGCTAATGCATATAAGGGTTTAATAAGCTTAAGCGTATAGTATAATACTTAGTAGAAGGCTTATACTATAGCATAAGTATATAACCTTAAATGCGCTAAAGATAAGATGCTTTTAACGAAGGATTTCTTAAAAGCGATCTTAGCAAAGTATGCTCTAGAATAGGCTAAAGCTTATCTCGACGAGATTATAAGCGCGAAATGATAAGATTAAGAGATTAAGAAGCTTATTAAGTATAGGGAATAGTTTATTAAAATTATATTCGAGCGCTTAAACTAGCTAAGGAAATCTATAAAGCTTTACTCTATATTCGGCAGCCGCTTATCTAAAGCTGCCGAATCGGGCGATAAGCACAAGTGCCTATGCAAGGGGCTTAAGAGCAAGAGTAATAGGCACTTATAAGAGCCTAGCGAATGCAAATTCCTGCTCGCTGCGCTTAAGAATACTCTTAATAAAGATATAGATTAGTTTAGGATTAACTATATTCTAAACTAATTATAGTTTCCTAAGTTTAAAGGGCTGCGCTAAGAAATCTAAAAGGAGCATATTATCTTGAAGCCTAAAGTAGAAAAGGTATAAGGGAAGGGACGTTTTAATAAGGAAGGCTTAGCTAGCGGCTCTAGTAGTTTTAGTAGCAAATACCCCCCCTCCTTTAATGCTATAATACTTAACTTAACGCTAGCTAATAACAATACCCACGAAGGGGTATACGCTATAGCTAGTACTAAAAAGCTTAGGCGCTACCCTCTTTCTAATAGCACGCTTATAGATAATTGCGGAGCTACTTATATAGTAAACAATAAGGACCTTATTAAGCTAGCTAGCTAGAAGAAGGCCTTACTTAACAATGCTATAAAAGCCGGAACGAGCATTATAGCAGTTATTAAGCATAGGATATGCATTATAAGGAACTATATAAATAGGCTAAAAGGTTTTAATATAGAGAACCTAGTGCTTATAAACGTTGTAGTAATTAAAGGTTTTTACTTTAATATCGTGTTTAAAGCTTAACTACAAGCACTCGGTATATAATACTAAGGTTATAATTATACGTTATAATATAAGAAGCTAGGTAAGAGTACTCTGCTTAAGCAACTAGTGCGTAGGCAAAATCTAGTGTTCCTTAAATACAAGCCACTTTCTTCTTACTTAAGCTTTTAAAACGTGATTCTAATAAGTGCTATAAGCATAATAATATTTCTAACGCTTAAAAGAATAGTAAGGAAAGCTTTTAAAAGATCTAAGGATTACCTTAAGCTAAGGAGCGACAAAGCGTAGCTATAGTATAATTAAGCTAGCTATCTAGCATCGAAAGCTCTAGAAAAGCTTATTAATTATAAGAGAAACGTTAAGATTAAGGGAATCCTAAGAGTAAAGTGCAAGCACTGCGCTTAAATATATGCTAAGCAAGTTATATTAAGGCAAGCTAATAAGCACCGCTTACTAAGACCCTTTTATAGGGTTAGCTAAGACTTATTTAACTTTCTAGAAGGCTATAATAAGATATCCTAGCTACTTTTACTTAAAGACAAGTATAGTAAGAAGCTTTATAGCTTCTTGCTTACTAAAAAAACAATAATTAAGATATTCGAGAATATAAGAAGGTTTAAGGCGTAGGTGCAATGCAAGTATAAGCTATTAATTTATATATTAAAGCATAATAATAATAGTTCTATAATCGCGATTAACTAAGGCTATATAACAAAATATAAGCGCTAGGTAGAAGTTAAGGGGATTATAATAAAGCTTTTATTGCTATATATATATAAGACGAATAGTAGCTTAAAGATGGCAAAATAAGATATTATTATAAAGTTAATTATTATGCTCGAAGTAGCTAACTTGCCTAAGATTATATTTCTAGAGAGCATATAAATAGCTATTAAGCTTTATAGTATAATACCTTTAAAGCGCTATAAGTAGCGCTTGCTAGATAAGGTCTTACTTTCCTAGTTTAAAGACTACTTTAAATAGTATAATCTATAGATTATTATATATATTATAGTAGATCTAAGACTAGATTAGAGCAAGATATACTGCTATAAAGCTTAGGTATACCCGTTAAATAAGAAAAGAGAGGCTAGTATAGAAATAAGAGCATTTAAAGTAAATCTAAGAAGATATATCGAATACCTAGTTAGCTATATAGCTTTTAATATATATAAGATCTAGGTTCCTATGCTTAATAAGGTAATAATTACTAGGAATATAACATTTAACAAGGATTTGCTTTATCTTTTAAAGCAGGAATAGGAGCTTAGCTAAGCTTTTAAGATTATATAGATAATTGTTAAAGATATCTAAATTATAGAAATAGAGCCTTAAGATATTAAGCAAATCGTTAAGAATATCGACTCCTAGGAAGATAACCCTATTAGCGAAATAAAGGTTACTAAGCTTATAGGGGGTATTCCGGAAGCTCCCGAGGCTTAAAGCTTAGGGGTAAAGGCATCTTATAATTAATAAATAG